>CAJFCP010000035.1:6371052-6386238 GCA_904066005.1 Synergus itoensis | reverse complement strand
ATATATATATATATATATATATATATATATATATATATATATATATATATATAATATACATATACATTTCTTAATTAATTTAAAAGTTCAATATAAAAATTTAATTACAGACGTCATTCAAATTTTTCAAACATCGAAGCAAATTATCATAAATTGCTCCTTCTCTTCTAAAAGATATTAAATTAATGAGCATAAGTATATTAATGAAATTTCGAGCAATTACAGAAGCAATTATAGGCGCTTTATTTTCAAACTATAATTTCTTTTTGTAATAAAGAATCAAATGCTGTAGTACATGTACATTCTGGCTAAACTATTCTTTAAAATTGCCCGTAATGTACAGTTTTACAAGCATTCTAGGACTTGAAAGTGCATTATGTGTACGGAGTTCAGCTCTAAAATATCAAGTACTTGTGCTATAACAGCAATACTGGATACAACACATTAGGAACAACATTTTCAAAAGCAATAAATAAAGTACTTCCAGATCTCTAACTTGAATTACCAGAGAAAGTTACTTTATAAATCCGTTCTAAGTAGAAATTCAACGATTCATTAAAGGTCCCTGAAAGACCAAAGTTTTCAAGTTCCTTATACTTCGTGTTTTCTCGAAATAAATCTCAGACTTCCAGATATAAAGTGAATGGAACAAGGTCATTTTAAATACAAAGAATGATATCCTTAATATATCCTTAAGCTTCAAAGAAATGTTAGCAAGGTACTCTGAACGCAAATTTAAAAATTCATGGAATCCATTATCCCTTGTGATGTTCGAATGTAATAACGAAAGGACATAAAAGATAAATAAAGAGAAATATGAGGAATATAAAAGAATGTATGAGAAATTGAGTGTATTTGAAAATGCTTACTAAAAAAAGGAAAGTAAAAAGTAGACATGATACAACGTTTTGCTCGAACATTTCAACTTCGATTTAAGTTTACTCCCTCCCTCCATCTTGAAACTCTAACGAGAGCTTAACTTTGATGAAACTGGGATTATTCCTGTTTTTTCTCAATCTAAGTTAAAGCTGGTAAACTCGCTTTTAGCTGTATACGAGCCAGTAGCCGAAAGCGTCCACTGAGGATCGCATCTCTCATAATTAAGGAACAAAATCGAGCATTAGGTCACGATTCTAATCTCACAAACTGGATTTTCTCATTAACCTTACCTATATAAAATATTCATATATATACAAATATATAATATACTTACAATATACATATATAAATAATAAATATCTATATATTCAGAAGTTCATTAGAGTTTCAGAGATTTTCAAATACAAGCAAATATAACTCGATTAAATTTTCTTTCTTTTCATCTTATCACAAACTGTTACCTAATTAGGTACCCAAATGAATTAGGTAATCAAAGCCTTTTGATTAAAATTAATATTAATAACCGGAACAAAAAAACTCATTCTTATTCTTTTTCGGGTCTTTAATCCGGTTGAGAATGAAGTTTGCAAAGTTTACAATAAACAAAAATTAAAATTTATTCTAAAACACACAAGAAACAAAATTTTCTGGTGTAAAGTAGTTGTATAACACCCAATAAATGACCCATTAAAGTTTCAACCCCTCTGTATATTTGGAACTCACCCTATTTCATCTCTTAGAAACAAACAATTCACCAAAATTACCCTAATTCGTTGGATTAATTTTTTTTTGATGATGATAGGGCTCCTCAATGCTAAAAGATGCTCAAAAAACTTTCATCCCCCAATTCAATTGAAACTCATCTTACTTCATCCCTTAGACCTAAAAAGTTTCAATTTACCCTAATTCGTTGGATCCAAATTTTATTGCTGATAATAATTCTTTTCATTGTTAAGACACCCCACAAGTTTTATCCCGCTAGCTCATTTATAACTCACCCCCATGTCATCCTTTAAACCAAAAAGTTGTTGATGAAGATGGGGTGAGTTACAAATGAGCTGGAAGGATGAAACTTCTGTGGGTGTCTTTAAACATTGATAAAACTTAACGATTGATAAGATAAATAATAAAATTTGGTCTCCACGAATTAGGGAATTCTTGGTGAAATTTTAAAAATTAAGGGATGATATGGGGTAAGTTCCAAATGAGCTAGCGGGATGAAACTTTATGGGGTGTCTTTTAGCATTCAAAAGAATTATTATCAACAATAAAATTTTGATCCCACGAATTAGGGTAAATTTAAACTTTTTAGGTCTAAGGGATGAAATAGGATGAATTTCAAATTAATTGGGGGCACGAAAGTTTTTGGAGTGCCTATTAGCATTGAGACGACCTAATATCAGCAAGAAAATTTTGAACCAACGAATTAGGATAATTTTGGTGAATTTTGCTTACTCATAGAGGAAGCAATTATTTTAAGGGATGAAGTAGGGTTGCAAGCTTCAGTTTCATTAATCCAAAGCCTCAATACATTTGCTTTTAAATATAATCCCCTTGAAATTTCTATACATTGGATAATGTCCCTTGCAGGAAAATTCGTTGGATATAAAAAGAAAAATTTTCACGAAAACATCCTCCACTAATTTTGCTATATTACTGAAGCGCAAATTGTACTATTAATCACCAATAGTAGGTATAATTATACCCTGTGGTTCTGTTTTCATATAATTAATTACAGCTCTATTTCCATTTGCAAAATTTACAGAGATATCTGAACATTTCGAAATAAATTTCATTACCTGTGGGATATTGTTTGGATATATCATGATATATTGAAAATGAAATCTCGCAATCGCCGTAAATAATGGAAATACTTTAATTCTCAGTGATACTAATAAAGAAAATTTATAAATAAAGAAGTCAATTCCACCCTAAACGGACAACCCTCACCCCCCATTCACCCTGAGCACCCCTTAAAAAATGAAAACTCCACCGCTTCTGAATTAAAAAAAAATCAGGAAAAATATATATATAGGTTTTTAGGGTCGCTGAATTCGAATCCGAGATCCGTTGACCTCCATAATATCAGGTTCAAGGTCATTTGAAGGTCAAACTGCAAAAAATTCGATAAAAAAATCCAGAAAAATACATGCATAGGTTTTTGGGGTCGCTTATTTCGAATCCGAGGTCCCTTGACCTCCAGCATATCAGGTTAAAGGTCATTTGAAGGTCAAACTGCAAAAAATCCGATAAAAAAATCCAGAAAAATACATGCATAGGTGAGGGTTGTCTGTTTAGGGTGGAATTGACTTCTTATTGTTAGTAGATACTGTATGAATTTTTTCGAATTTTTTGGGGCAAAAACCTGCCTTAGAGACCCTCCCCCTTTTAAACTAGGAAATTATGTAAGAACTGAGTTTCTATTTAGAATGACAGTAAGTCAGGAAACGAGTCCTGAAGCCTTGAAGCGTCTCCGGAGTGTCTTTTGCAAATCTGTAAGCATTGTTTTCACAACTTGTGCGAGATATGTATCGCGCATTTGTAGTATTCGTAGTCATCCCTCTTTGCTGAGTTTATGTATTATCAGTGGCAAAGGAGGTGGTGAGGGAGGTAGCGAGGGAGGTGGCTCAGGGTAAATGTGGGGGACTTGGGAGGAAAAAGAAAAGGGCAAGGGGTTCGGAGAATCAGGTGTTGTTTCCTGGCGACGAATTGGGCACGAAAGACATATATCCACCTATCCACCCCCTCAGTATTTCTCTTTATATTTTTCTCTCTGCAATTTTTGCATCCCATTCTATGTTCTGCAAAAAATTCCACAGCGGGTTGCATGCAGAATGGCTCTATGCATGCGCGTAAAAAAAAGCCACGCTGACACTGAAATCTTCCCCTCTAAGTTTTTAAAAATGGACACTGGAATTTATAATCATTCTTGTAACTTTTGCTTTATATATAGATTAAATCTTAATCTATATATCCTGGCTATCCTGAATTCCATGATCTATTTTTCCCAATTGATACTGTTATATTATCCTGCACCTGACTTTAATGTCGCATGAGTTATCTTTAATGAGATTACAAGGTACATGAGAGATTTGAGCAATTAGCAATTCATTTGTTATGATACTAATATTATGCCATCAAGCCATCGTTAATATTAATCTGATTAAATATCTATGCAATATATAAGTTGTGCTACATTATTCACTTCTCTAAATTCTGTTTTTCAACTTTTTCTCCTGTCTTATTGTTAGATTGAATAAACTGAAATTAAATATGCTTGACAGTTATCTTTTAATTGGAACAAAAGTTATCAATTAAACTAAATTTTCAATGTTTCATAAAGTTGCTTAAAATTGAAATGGACATCGAAAGTTACATCTTAGAAATTGAGTTTCACCTTTAATAATATAAGGGCGTTAATTAAATATCAAGTTTTCCTCTTTCGCGTATAAAACTTTCCCAACGGCATTCAAAAGTAATAAAGTAGAATAGTAGAACGGCCAGCAGGAAATGTGTTGCTTAAAAAGATTGCGTGGAAGTACCAACGAGTTTAATGTCTTAAATTTAATATTACTTCAATTTAATATTAGTTCAATTCAATTTGTAAAATTTTATCTGTAATTTTTTTAAAATCATTTTTCCACTCAATTTGAACTTTGGGGATTTTTAATACGAAATTTAATATTTTTCATGATTTAAATGATGCATTGCTTTGTAAAAAATCAATGTTCGAATGAAATTTCAAAATTGTCAGAGACGATTAGGTTTCTAAATGAATTGAATAAGGAAAGAAATGGCGTAATACACAGTGTACATATAGGATGGGTACACACGAACGTGAGGAGCCTTGTAAACTTCATCGATGTAATTTCACGTGTGCTCATGCAGAAAATTGTTTTCCAGCTACTAGTCAATATTTGAAATATCTTCATTCCAACAAAGCTTTTGGCAATATGGAATAACATCGCAAGCACATAACATTACGAAACTCTTCAATACCAATTGAATAAATAGAATAAACGCAAATAAATTATGTCAGGACCATATGCTGTGTTAATTAAATCCAAAGTAAATGTGAAATGAATAAATTAATTTTGTTGAAAGCAACAATTCTATTTTTAAATAATCCATAATGTTTCACACAACGAATTCTTGAATTTGGAGGTAATTAATCTATAATAATTATTATTTTCAACTTTAAGGGAAAGATGGTATCACTCTTTTGTTTCGTTATTTTGAGACGTTTTCTACATCGAAAACAGTACGGTTATTCCACAGAGAGCTTTGTAACTTGCAAGATGGGAGTGTATTGTTCAAGTTAATGAGACGGCGCATCGACCACAGAAAGAGATAACAATAAAGGTCCGTAAGAAATTTAATTACCACACCGCCTACAGTATACGCGAATGGGTACATGCATTTCTATCCTAATTATACCCCGTCCTTGTACCAAACTCGACTTTCTTGATTATTCGGCATTTTTTAGGTTTTAAAGCTACACGATATTGATTAGAATGTAATTAATAATTCTCCTCTCTCCTCGTTCCAAAATTAATTGAAGTATTCAAGTCGTAGTCGCAATACGTGATAAAGTTTCAAGTTCCAAGAATTTTCCTACAAGAAATTCCCAGCAAGAATTTGTCTACAAAAGTTTTCCCTATTCAGAGATATTAAAAATTGTTGTTTAGTTCAAAAAGAATACCAGCAATTTCAATAATAAAGAATTCTTTAATCCGAAAAAAAATCCGCTTTAATTCAAAAAAGAAAAAAAAAACAAGACAATTTAATAAGCTGCTCTTATTTACTTTCTGCTTGAAAATTTTTTTTGTCTTACAGTTGAATAATAAATGTAACAAGCATCGCCTCGCATGTGAAATTCACGACTGAAATTATTTTCCAATTGGCTAGATTCGCCAAAAAGTCGGCAATCAATCGATAAAATCAGCCATCCGCAAATATACCGATTCCGTCGGGAATCCATCTCACTGAATCTTGCGGATTGACTCGAAAAAACATAATGATGGAACAGGATGAGCAAGAACGAAAGGTGTGAGAACAGTGTTCCGAATAAAGAGTCGATGGAGGTGGCAGTTTGGATAATGTGGGGAGGGGGGAGGGAGGGGATGAAAAGTCGAGAGGAGAATGAAACAAGGGTGAAAGGTGACCTAGTTTGCAAAGGGTGGTACAGGGTGGGCGATGCCCCAGTGTCACTGGTTCCTGGCCCGGTATGACCCGGTTTCTCCCGGTCTTTGCCCCGCTACCTACCTTTCAGTTTTCAAGTTGGGTAGGTTGCTCGGTAAATATAAGTTACATATCTACTTTTGCGAAAGGCTGCATCTCTACGAAAGGCAATCTCTACCAGGTACGAGCCTAATAAGCACTCTTTTTCATCCCCGCTTCTTACATAAATACACGCATTGCGTTCAAGGCGACAAACAGAAATCTACCTGTTCACAAAATTTCGTCAAAAAAGAACCGGTTTAAAAAAAATTCAGATGTTGTCGCGATTTTCAAAAAATTTTATAGGATTTCAAAGATTTTAAGAACTTTTAATTGACTATAAGGACTTTCAATGAATGTGAAATTACACATACATAAATCATAAAATTTTTACTGCAAATGATACTTAGCACGGCGGCTCCCATCCGAGTATAGACAAGTTAAGCGTTTCTTAACTTATGTGATCGAACGGGAAGCCTTAAACAATTCTACATTTCCAAGCGGATGAATATAGAGAAATAGACAAGAGTAACTTAATGTCAAAGAAAAGTGAATCTTCAGAAATCTTCACAATTTTAAACTAGCTGTGAATTCGATCTCGGGTGATTCATTTAACTGTATTTATATTTTTTGGGGGCTTTTTTTGTTGTTTTTTGTCAAAGCAAAGAATCTTTTGATGTTATCACTCATATTTTTGAATAAAATGTATTAATATTAGTTTATTTGATTTTTTATGAAGCAAGGAACCTTTTACTTTGTCACGTCGAACAATCGAAAAATCAATTTTACAAAAATTATAAAAGATCACTAAGATACTTATACAATTTTAAAACTATTGTATTTGAATATTTGTTTGAATATTTGTTTGAATATTATAGTATAATACAAATAGTTGACACCCCTAATGCCTGACCTTGAACGACTTATACTACTAAAGAAATTTGGAGTTTCAGTTTTCCTGCCTCTGCCGTGTTGTAAACAATTGTCTGACATAAATTGACTTAGACTACTTGGAACCCTTCTATGCAAATTTAGCTTATACTACTTTAGCAAATTTAGCTTATACTACTTAACGCCCCTTTATGTCTGACTACAGTGGGATTATACTACTTTAAATGCATTAAAAAAAGCTAATAATTTAATTTATAATACTTATAGTACTGGATAACTATTGTATTGGAATATTTGACTATTATAATGAAATCTGAATATCTGACACCCCTAATGTCTGACTTTAAACTACTTATACTACTGACGATATTTTGAGTTACAACTTTGCTGCCTCCAACGAATTGTAAATAATTGTCTGACATAATTTGACTTATACTACTTGAAACCCCTTTATGGCTAACTGAAGTTGGTTCATATTATTTAAAGTGCAAATAAAATAAATTACAATCAAATTTTCAATATTAATACATATTTAACCAATATTGATTGGATGTGGATTGTGGAACGTTCAAAAATATTTCTTTACGATTTTATCGCTCTCAATTTACTTTTCCATAGATGCAGTTTAGAAATTCATAATGAGATAGAGTTTCTCTTGGGTAATATAAAAGAAGAAAAGTGTGAAAATTTTAAAAGTATACGTAAAGCATGAATGTAATAAAATTTCAAATGCTGGCAGAATTTTCTTAACATAAAATATCTTTTAATTAAAAAATGTAAGCGAAAGAAACATACAAGCTCTAAAAAGCGTTTTTACATAGTATCTACCCATAAGAGTTCGACTCTTCTTTCAACTTTGCCCTTGATGTTTTTGATTCAAAATAAATATAAAATGAACATGTAGGAGAGTGTATTTAAAATTATATTTCATACTTTATGTAACCTGCGAATGCTTGAAACTTGTTTTAGAATGTAGTCAATAAATAATTAATATAATCTCTTGCATTTATATTAATCACAAAACTTCAATTACTTTTTATAAATTGAATCAAAATTAAAGTAGTTTTTAAAAAGATTTTCTGCGTCAGAAAACTGTGACACTGATCAATTGGAATAAAAATTAGTAAAATCCTGTTTATCTTATAAGATAATTATCTTATAAAGTAAAAATTCAAATTGAATTTAAATTTAAAGTATTCTATACTTTTTTAAAATAACACGTGTTTTTGATTGTACCAGAAGTTTGGAGTTTTACTGGTTAAGAGTGAACAATTCGGAAGCAGATAATCTTGAATGTTGATGTAGGAAGCTCATTAAGAATACATGGGGGATGACAGTGAGTGATCCTGTCCGATTGCTAGTGCTCCAAGAACAGACAATCAACTGAAAATATTTCCCAGAGGTACTTTAACGTCCAATGGAACACCGTGACCTGGAATGAAAAGTGTAAAATGCGATACCGCTGTGTGCACTGTGCACATATGTTATTGCAGTGTCGCCGTATAGTGGAGAAACAAAGACGAGTCGCTTGATGGAAACACGTTCGGAAGCACTTTAAATTTTCCTATTTACATAAAAGTTTCAGGTCGAACAATAATTCATTTCATTCTACACGCTCAAGGACATAATCCTATTAACACTCTAGCACACGTGAGACTTTCATTCATTCTCAATCTAACTTAATTGCCAGGAATCAAGTTAGATGTAGAATCCAATAGAGACTCTTGAAAGAGATATTTTTTCAAGAGTGCTTAACACACAGAAGCAGAGATAATTCAGCTTATATTAAATACGAAAAACGTTAAACTGAACAATTTTAAAGTGGAAAATTTGAAGAATATTCATCAATTTTTTAAAAAGTATACTAAATTTTTAAACGATTTGTTACTGAAAATTCTAGCATAGTAGAAAAACATTAATCCTAATTTTTATTTATTATAAAAACGAATATAAAGATTGCAATACTCATTTGCATTAAAAATTGGATTTCTTGCGCTAAAATGCATAAATAAGCGATAAATTTATTTTTAAAAAAGCAATGTTATCCCGACTCTAATCCTACCTTTTTTGAATAAACATTAACTGCAACTCGGTTTATGTACGAACCAGGTATTTCCTGGAAAGTTGCGTACAGCAGAATGCGAGTCTCTGGGGCTATATTTCATTCCGGAAGTGGCACTTGGCGCGTATATTTGAATAATATGGGTAGTGCAACGCGAAAAGGGCGGTAACGAGGCACCATGAGAAGAAACCGGATGTCATATAATCTTGCAAGTACAGATCGAATAAAGCAAGAAAGCTTGAAGATAATTTTTTTTGAAGATCATTTTTTTAAGATCATCATCATGTTTTTAAATTCCTCAAAGTGGTCACTTATTACAACAAATAATTATATAAAAAAATTTAATGGTAAAGTTTCTTCACTGAGTTTTTATTATTTAATAAAGCTTTTACTTAAAAAAAAGCAAAGTGTAAATAATCCCATGTTATGACTCTAATAAACTGGAGGTAATTTCTTTCTCCACGGCTTTTATAGGCAATTCTAAAAGCTTGATTATTCATTTCAAAGGTTTCATCTAATTATTTATTCTCTGAAGGATAATTATAAAATAAATTAGTTTATTTATAAACAACTCTGAAATATTTCATATGTTTCGTCTTTTACCGAGATTTATGACTAAACATTAATTGCGATGCAAAAAAAGGTTGTTGTTTAATAGTTTTGAGCTTTGCAAAGCATGATGTACACTTTTTAATGCATGTGTTATCCGTCACAGATGTGACACAATCTGTCACCGCTAAATACGTGAAACATTAACAAATTCTTGTGCCACGCGAATATACTTGCTTTTCCTATACAAAAATCCATGCGTCAGCGCCAGACCACTCGTCTCTCAAGAACGTTATCCTCAAGACTGACAAATTATGTCTGAAACTTCTGCGTGAAGTGAATTACCAGGGTAGCCTTATGTCAGGGAATTCTTTGAGGTTCTCTGGGTTTCTAATGATTTCAAGAGATTTTCATAATTTTAAAAGATTTCAAGGATCTTAAAGGATTATTCGAGATTTATAGGAATTTAAAGAGATTACAACAGATTTGTAAAATAATTAATGAATTTAGTGGAATTTTAAAGGACTTCATGAAATTTTAAGCGATTTTTCAGAAAGTTTATGGAATTCAAAGAATTTTAAGGAATTTTAAAGTTCCTTGTGGCATTTAAAAATTTTTTAAAAAGCTTGTAAGAATTTTAAGAAATTTTGCTTCTTTAAAGCGATTTTAATGGATTTTAAAGTTTTTGGAGTATGTAATTCTAAAGGATTCTAAGAAACTTGTAAAAATTTTAAGAAATTTTGTCATTTTTAAAATTATAAATATAAATATAATAATAATATAAATAATAATTTAAATAATAATTTATATTATAATTACTTTTTGTTTCTATGAATTTTTATTTAAGGATTTTAATGCATTTTAGAAAATTTCAAAGTTTCTTATTGAATTTTAAAAGATTTCACGAGTTTTTTTGTGATTTGTGAAAGATTTTGTGAAATTGTAAAGAATTTCATGGAATTTTAAGGAATTTAAAGATATTTCTGAGAATTTCCAAACATTTCAGCGAATTTTTAAGCATTACAGGAAATTTTAAGCGATTTTTAGGAATTTTAAGGAATTTAAAAGTTTTTTGCAGAATTTAAAGGATTTCAAATAATTCTGAAGAATTTTAAAAGAAGTAATGAAAATTTAATTAATTTCATGGAATATTAACAAATTTGAAGTGATTTCGTGGAATTTTAAGACGCTTCTAGAAATTTCAAGGAATTTCAAGAGATTTCCAAGCTTGTCACGAATTTTAGGGTTTTTTTTAACGAATTTTAAGTGATTTTAAATTTCTAAAGATTTAAATTGATATCATACGAAATTTTTAAAAATTTTCCATATTATTATAATTGAAAATTTGTTCGCATTTATATAATACTTTTCTGCCAGGGAAATTTGTCTCAAAGTCAGGGAAATACTACTACTTATTTTAACCTTGAAGTCAATTTTCAAGGTCAATTGAAAGTCAAGACCATTTATAAAATGGTCTGAACAAGTTTCTTATAGATTGTGTATTTTAAGAGATATTTCGATCGATAGATTAAAATAGGACACCCTGTATATATACACATAGAGGGGTAGGAAAATATTCAAAATTAACATTTTAGTTGCACTAATTTGCTTCAGAAAATCTCATCCCACTTAGTTGTGTTGAATATTACTTTTTTCAACCCTGATTTACAAAAGCAATTTGAGAATATACCTCGGGAGAAAGATATACAATCCTACTTAAAGAGATATGAGCGTACTTTTCCATCCATTCTTTTAATTCATTCTACTGCATTTTTCCCTTTGTTTCTCTTAGAAAGGTATTTAAATACTTTTATATGAAATTTTTGTCTGACAGGATGTTGTATTTAATAGAGGCAAGGGTTCGTGACGCTATACAGTGGTTGAGGAAACGAGAAGGTTTTTTTTCAAAGAACGTTCAGACTGGAGCATATTATGGTTTTTGTCAAAGATTATTCTTTTAAATGAAACTGCACTGCTGAAAATGAAAGAAATGAAAATATGTAAATGTATAAAACATATCAAAATGATTTAAATTTATATTACTCCTTTACTATTATTTTATACAGTCTGATAAATTTTATCTTATATTCTATAAATAAACAGAAAAGAAAAGTTTGCTTTTAGTTTGATTAAATCAAGAATTCGTGGATGTTTTCCCGACAAATATTAGAAATCTGCACATGGACAACTTTTATTCCCATTCTTGAAACTTTTCTACTTTACGAGTTTCCTCGACGAAACTATAGGGATAAATAAAATTAGCAAAAAATATATAAATATCAAACGAAATCCGAACTCGAGGTCCCTGCGAGTTTGGAAATATGTTTTTTTTTTATTGTTCTTTTGTCGTCTGAGTCCTGTCGAGACAACATTTTTTCCCTGAATTTTACTCTCCAGGTCAACTTTACCCCATATCAGGAAACTCGTAGTCTCCCTATAATATAACATAACACGCTCACAGGCTTGAATGCTTCGTAAAAATGGTCGTAAAACACGTGTGTCACGTCCGGAAATAAAAACAAAGTAGCTCGCTCCTGCAAGATCACCTCACCCATTCCTCACCCATTCCTCGATATTCCTTGGTTTCCTTGTGGTCCTGTGAACAACGTTTTCCTTTTTCGAACCAACCTTAAGCCAAGGGTCATGAGTAAAGAACGAGCACTGAAAATTCAGGATAAAACTGTAAAAGAAGTAATTCTCATTTACGTTACCTAACTCGTCGTAAAAACTAAATTGACTGTTACTTCTGATTATTTTTTTAAGACACGCAAAGCTATTCGAGCTCAACAGAAACACGACCAAGATGAAATGGATTTACACCGCAATCGCAAAAGGAAAATATCATTCAATAATTCCCTTTTTTAACATAAACTTTTTATTACCGTGGTGAGCCTTATAAATTTTTTAAAAAAAGGTTGACTGATTAAAATTTTCAAGGAAAAAAAAATAACTAACGAATTAAAAGAATTTACTTTGAAGGAACTCAACAAGTTCAGAATCACTTAAGTTTCATTTTTTTTTTGCTCGGAAGATTTCCGCGCTCAATTATTTACGATGCAGTCAGCAGGAAAAGGTTATCCCGACGACGGATTTTCCCACCGAATACGTGATCACAAAGCAGTACAGTCATACTCTACATCACTATATCTATATATAAGAAAGAGCTGAAGAAGAGGCGAAAAGAAATTGGAATCGAGGGAAAAATTAATTTCAACCGTACTTAAAGCATGGTGCTCAAATCCGCAGACTTTTTACGTGTAGCCTTCTTTTTTACGTACGTAATTTGTTACTCTCCCTTCCCATCTACCTAAGCCTTCATTATTGTCTAAAATTTACAGATTTATTTTATTCCTTCTCGAAATGTTGCTTTTATTAAATACCGAATAATAAGTCGAGTTAAAATAAAACTAAAGGAGGAAATTAAATAATTTTATTTGATTTCGAAGAGTCAATTTACTATAATATTTTTGAAGTTTAAAAAATGAGTGCATTATTTATTATTAATTAATTAAAAATGTAATTGAAGCAAGATATGAATTTATTTATTATTTTTTTTTATGGATTCCGAGGTCTACTAAATTCACTAGACTGATTAATACAAGAGACCGTAAACACTTGAACCCAGCTGACATCGATCCTTTATCTCACCTGAGGGATTAATTGTTGTTGGCTTAATCCCACATTCAAGCTGGCCATCACTCCCTTCAGTGTTATCTTGTCGACGCTAATACAAATGTCCAAATCACCTGATCCGTCGATATATTCCACGTAATTTAACTTCATAAGGAATTAAAGGCTTGCAAATGTTCATGCTGACTGAGTCTAGTCCAAACTAATCAATATGGATAAAACTGTTTCATTGGCTCACAGATATTTCAAGGAATTGGAAGCAGGATGGCCACAGGATTCAATTTTTCCATTTCCCTGACATTTCCATGACTTTTCCCTGAATTGCAATCAAATTTCCCTGATAGGAAATTATTAAAAATTCGAATAAATTTTCAAAAATGGTGCTATTGAAATTTCTAAAAAATTTTGCACTCTAAAATTGAATCAGTGAAAGTTCACTGATTTTCAGTGACACTCTTTTCTCGCGATTTAATCAGTGAAAATCCACTGACAAACTACTGAAAATTTCAGTGACATTTCATTGATTTCCAGTAAATTTTTCACTGATCAAAATCGCGAGAAAAGAGTCACTGATAATCAGTGGAATTTGACATGGGAATCAATACCATAAAATCTTTTGAAATCTCCTAAGATTCTACGGAATCTTTTCACAATATAAAAATCTCTTAAAATCCTTTAAAATCTCACGATTAATTTTAAAGTCACTTAAAATTCGTAAAAATTTCTAAAATTAATAGACACCCCTTGAAATCACTGAAAATTTCATGAAAACCTTCGAAATCTCTTAAAATTACTTGAAATTCCTAGAGACGTTTTAAAATTCTTTAAATTCCTTTAAAATTTCTAGAAATCTCTTAAAATCTCTTAAAATGACTGAAAATTTTTTAAAATCTGTAGAAACCTATAAAATCTCAAAGAATGCCTGGTTATTCTTTATAATCCCTCGAAATCCTTTGAAATCTTCTAAAATCTGTTAAACTACAATTTATTATTATTTTTATTATTATTATTAACAGATCAATTTCTATTTTTCCTGACATTTCCCTGAATTCCCTAACATGTAGTCACCCTAGAAAAACATAATTAAATCAAAATTATTTCTATTTCATCAATTTAATTTGATATACATTTTTCCTAGTACCAAGCATGTTAAATCTCGAAAAAAAAATTAAAAAAGAAATATGTTTTCAGTTAATTCTGGAAAAATTAAAAATAATAATTCAATAAAGAATTGAATTACGTTGCTTTGAAAAATCCAATTTGGGTTTTAATTTTTATTCCCAATATCTGGGATACTGCCCGCGGATATATGTTTCGTGTGCAGGTAATTAGACCACGGATTAGCTCTTGGCAAAACTACGATGGTTCTGCAGGCTATAAAGTTCTCGCCTACAACGTGTGCAGTTTCCGCTTCGGTATTTTCATCTGCATCTATGTGCTTGGTGTACCTCATGCACCTGGTCTAAGTACAGCAGTAATTACATTCCGCAAAATAAGCTGTATCACTGCTATATTTTTCACTTCTCAAGAATTAATAAATTATATAATGAACTGAAACATTGACTTCCAAATTGATATCACCACGTCGTGTCGGGTTAATTATCGTTTCAATTATGTACAAATGATCAACATATCGGATTAATTAGAGCAGTGACAAGTTTATCCTAGCTCGTTAAAATACAATAAGATAAATTAATAGATGTGAAGTAATTCCATTTCATAGATATAATCATTTTTCTTTTACACATTTTAACTGCAGAAAAAGTTTGAAAAATCATTACATTTACTGAGAATTTAGGATATGTTAAAAATGTTCACATGTTTCATAAAATTCTTTAAAAATCTTTTCGTATTTTTGTAATTCTAAAACAGTTTTCGAAATTTTCATTGACTATCAACATTTCGACCAAATCAAGAAAAGTTTCGACAACTGTTGCAGAATTCGTTACGAAAAG
>CAJFCP010000035.1:6316112-6360503 GCA_904066005.1 Synergus itoensis | reverse complement strand
GAGCCAACCAAACTTTTTTGTTGGGTCTTTTTGTTGGCTCAACAAAACTGTTTGGTTGGCTCAACCAAACTGTTTTGTTGGCCCAAAAAAATTATTTGGTTGACACTAGGTATTGTTCAATTAATGAACTGTTTTAGCTTGTTTTTAAATGATTGTTATGTTATTTTTACTTAAATTATATTTATTTATACTAACGCAAGCTTTTTACGATAAGCAAAATCGGAAAGAAATTTTTCGGCGACCGGGATTCGAACTACCTATAAACACTTATCTCTAACCTCTAACGTATCTAATGCAACTTAAACCACACGGCTAACCTAGCACTTTTAATATTTTATAAAAATCTCAGCAAAGTATCACATAAGCAAGGGCTAGCGAACACGCATGCGTAGTCGTGCATCTAATTTGTTTGGTTGGGCCAACAAAACATTTTTGTTAGGCCAACTAAAAGACCCAACAAAAGAATTTGGTTGGTTCAACAAAATATTTTGTTGGCCCAACAAAATAATTTTGTGTTGACAACCAAAATTTGGTTGAGGCAACAAAAACTGTACAACAAAACGTTTTTGTTGCCATGACTAAATTTTTTTTTTCAGTGTACTTAGTACACAAAAACGTCAATACAGAATCAGGCAAAGCACTTTGAGCTTTTACAAATAATATTTCAAATATTTATCTGCGGGGTTTGATGTACGATTCGATGGAGGCTAAATCTCACGTCAATTTTATGTCAATTTTTTTACGACTTTTAAATAAAAATCTGTCACGTTTTGAAGTTCAAATTGCCCGGAGAAAATAAAATAAAGGATAAAATAATTCTAGTGAATAATAATGTTAGTATGTTTATTCCTGAAATATGAATTGAAAAAAAAAAAACGAAAACAACTTTGTATAAAAAGAAGCAGAAGTCCTTGTTAAGTTGTTCTCTCGCGTGGCAGGAATTACTCTGGAAAAGAAGTCGGCTGGTTGGTGACACGGAGATTAAAAGTGGTAAAATTATGGCATTGTTGTCGTGAGGGTACAGGAACCGTACGTGCTTCCCCTTCCAAGTTTCAATAAAGGTTCGCCGATAAATTTTTAAGTGGAATACGTATGTTCTTGAAATATCCAGACCATTGGCATTCTTCACCTTTATCGGAATGCCTGTCAAGACCCGAATTGTAAGCAACCGAAAGCTTTTTTCCCACTTTTCCACTTCTCTCTACATTTACGCTTCGATAACTTTTTTTTTATTCGCATGAAATTTACGACTCGGTAGAACGTGCTTTTGAACTACATTTTTTCTGCCCCCATTCTTTTCTCAAGCAATTAATCGAGAGCCGTGCTTCACTAATTAACTTTGCTCGAGTTTTACCTCTGTGAGAACTTTTCCGAATCTATATCTCTCGCCCTGATAGACACTATTTTCTCGTTGACAATTTTCCACGTGTCATACTTTTACTTTTGATTCATTTGGACTGTTGAAATTTTCAAGGCGACTTAATTTACTGCCATTGTAATTAATTATGCACAACTGCCTGTTTTTTCAAATCACTACAGAGGAAAGGAAAAATCAATTGCGGATACCTCTGCAAATAACGGTCCTATCTTAAAAAAGTGGTGTCACGAAATGTCTCGAAAATCTCACATAGATAATTGTTGCAAACCTGATTGGCTTTTGAATGATTTGAAGTTGAAAGAAGAAAAACAAACTAATGGCGCAAAAAAATTTCACGAAAACCTTTGAAATCCCTTAAAATTCGTTAAGATTCCTTCAAATCCCAGAAACCTCTTAAAATCCCTTGAAAATCCACAAAAACCATTAAAATCATGAATCTCTTGAAATCCAAGTTAAAATTCGCAAAAATCTCTAACAATTCCTAAAAACCTCTTGGAATTTCTTAACATTTAAAATCTCTTAAAATCCTTAGAAATCTTATCAAATTCCATAAAATCCTTCAAGATTCTACAAAACTTTTTAAAAATTAGAAAAATTTCATAAAATCCTTCAATATTTTACGACAACCTTCAAAATCCTTTTAAATTCTACAAAATCTTTTAAAAATCAGAAAATCCCTTCAAATTATTAGAAATCCCATAAAATTTCACAAAATTCTTAAAAATTCCATAAAATATTTTTTAAATTATTAAAATTTCTTGCATTCTTTTAAAATTCCTGGAAATTTTATGACGACATTTAAAATTCTCTTTAAATTCTCTTAAAACACCCAGAAACCTTTTCAAATCACTTTAAATTCACGAAACCCGTGTAGAAATTTCCAAACCTGGCCCAGACCGGTGATGAAACGCTCGGCCCAATCGGGCCCCGATCTGCCCAACCAGGCCCGACTCTGGGCCTGTTTAGGCCGTGTGTTTCATCCCCGGTTTGAAAACTCCCGATCTGGACCAGGTCGGGGCCAGATTCCCCAATCTGAGCCCGATCGGGGCCACAGCAAAATTTCTACTCGGGAAACCTTTCAAATCGCTTAAAATTCGTTGAAATCTCTTAAAATTGGTGAAAACCTCTTAAAATTCTCCAGAAACTTCTTGAAACTCTTTGAATTCTAGGATAAAATTTAAAGTCCCTTTACATCGTTGAAAATTTATTAAAATTATTAGAAATCTCATTAAATTCCACAAAATTTTTAAGGAATCATAAAAATCTTTTGAATTCGCTTAGTATTCCTCGAAATTTCACGAAAACATTAGAAATCGATTAAAATTCGTTGAAATCTCTTAAAGTTCTTAGAAACCTCATAATTTTCCTCAAAATTTCAAAACATTTCAAATCCCTTAAAATTCCCTACCTTTAAAAAATCTCTTAAAATTTCATGAATTCCGTTCAAATTCCGCGAAATATTCTGAAATACCTTAAAATTTAACGAAATCTTTTAAAAATCCTAAAAATCTTTAGAACTTCGTAAAAATCACTTGAAAATTGTCAAAATCCATTGAAATTCCTAGAAACCTTTTGAAGTTCTCTAAAAAAGATAATGTAACGAAATATCTCTACAATTTCGCATAAATTTTATTATTGTTTCAAATCTGCTCTCTAAATTTGAATCAGCGAAATTTTATTGGTTTTTGAATGACTTGAAGTTGTATTTTGTAATAAACAAAGTAAAGCACTCAGTTCAAATAAAAGAAAGATTTTTAACTCTATGCAATAGCAGAAGAATTTCAGGTAGCTTCCATGTTTTTAGTAACTTCACTGCTCGTTAACTTTTTATATTTCAAAGGTTCTAACAGTCTACATAACATACAGCTGAGTTTAATGGAATTCTGAGGTATCCTTAAAAGTTAAAATGGTCTGAAAAGGATTCGGTTAACTCGAACGATTTTAGTAGAGTTAACTGCCCATTCTGAAAGCAGTGCCATAAAATAAAGTTAAATCACTGCTTAAAAGGTTCTAACTTTTTTGAAAAATAAGAAGTATTCTTAATCCTAAGGTAATTCAGAAACTGGGATTAGAAGCTAGAAATTCAGAACTGATCATTTATCAAAATTGAATAATGTGATTGACATTGTTATTATGCTATTAAAGATTACTAACTACCCAATTTTAAATTGGTTGTAAAATCATCCAAAATGAAGGTTGTAAAATAATAACGGATTTATCGATATTTAGAACCGATATGAATGTGAAAACGACCCAATTACTTTTTATTTCCCAAAACATCGAAATTTGTGTTGCATTACACAGAATTTTGATAAAGCATTAAAATAACAATTTAAACTTCGAGTATAAATCGATTTTCGACTCAAATTTCTATCAACTTTGTCGATAAAAGTTTTAACAGTTTAATTCATTCCCTATACACTAATGTTACTCGAAATTTTAATAAAATTCTGGCTACTTTTGAAAAAACTATACAAATTTACAAAAATCAGAATTCTCATAATTTTTGTGACAGATAATAAAAGGTGGGATAACTGCGACCCCTAGTGCATCAATTTCCCGTAAGATGAAGATTAAAAATAAATTTCTTTTCTACATTTCTGAGAAAAGTACGAATTCCAGCAAAGCATAAATTTCCATTTCGAGAAAGCAGCTAATAATTCGAAGCACTTTTCGCGAAGGCTACGGAAAATGAGTAAAAACGGCTATCAGAGGTAAAAAGAGCGTAGGAGTGAAATTACGACCGGATAAAAATGTTGGTGGTGAACGAGAGGAAAGCAAGAACGTGCAGAAGGGGTGAATCGGGGGCCAGGTAACTTTTCAACTTCACCCATTAAATGCAACTCGAGGTGGACGTAACGCGGACAAAATTTATGTTTCATTTCCTTTGGGATTAAAGTACGCCTGGAGCTGAATTCAAGCCCACGGTGTCGTTCCCGGCTTACTTCACGAATCCTTTAGTGGCTGTTTCCATTCATGAAGCGGTCCGCTTAATTTGAATAAAGGTAATATTTTTCTAAGGCACCGGAAATTCCCCAGCATTTTCTATCTATGGGCTTTTCCTGTCGACTAAAGACGGTCTTGCTTTCAAAATGTTTCGAATTCTGATGGACAACCTAAGACTTGGAGAAGTTTTAGCAAACTTTTACTTGCCTCAGGATCAACTTTTTTGTCTTGTTTCAAAAGAGATCGAGTTTATCCCCTTATAAGCTTAATGGATCATGTCGAGTGGGGAAGCACAAATTTATGCTAACCTTGATGTTCCCCATTTTTATGTGGAGGAGAATCATTTTTCAAGTGGCAAAAAATAATAATACATATCACTGCGATCAGAATTTTGGGTTCACCTGTTTTTTGATGATCGTTTACGTTCTCTTAAATCAGCTATCAAAATTCTGCTTAAAATGGGTCTAGAAGTCACTTTGTCAATTTTTTAAGAAGATACTGCAAAAAAACGTCAAATCTCAATGTTTTATAAAAATATCAATAACTTTCGATATAATGAACATTTTTTTAATTTCTTGGACTCATTTTAAAGGTAAATTTCTGTGAAATCTGATAGACTTATTGAAATAATTATAAAATTATTACCTTGCATTGTCCGAGTACTTAAAGTTGATTTAAAAAAGTTGGAAATGTTTGAATATTTTTCCTGATGAGAAAAATATTTTTATAAAATATAGGAAATAATTAAACATAATGTTTCTGCAAAAATATATTAAAATTTACATTCATTTAATTTTCATTATTATTTTCTTACTGATCAGATAATATTGAACTTTTTACTTATTTCAAATCCAAATTTGAGCCCTTGTACAATGCAGAGAAATAATTGTACAACTTTTGTAGAAAGTAACTTCGTCCTGGGCTCATTTTGATATAACTTTTAATTTACTTAATAGAAAAAATGTGATCTTTGGTGTAATTAAATTTAGGAGAACTTAAACGATCATCGAAAAATAGGCGAAAACAAACTTCTGTTTGGTAGTGTAATAAATCAATAAATTATTATAAAATGTATTAAAATTTTTGAAGTTTTGGCAATTAAAAACAAAATTTCCATGCAAAAATCGAAATTTTCCAAAATTATGCGAAAATTCAAAAATTATGCGAAGATTCCAAAATTATGCGATTAAAAAAAATTACGAGTTTTTATGCGATGACGAATCTTCTTTATTTAATTTAGAAACTCCATAAATCGCAAAGATTTCAAGTATGTTCCGAATGCATTTTATACGCAAAAAATACTATTCTTAATTCTTTCCAGAAACAAGTTAACTTATGTCAAAAAAATTAGTCTCCTCGAAATTGGTACAAAATATTGCACTGAAGTTTCAGATGTCAACGAATTTTTTTCTTCTTCTAAAATTCTCACTAAAAAATTGTTTTATTTATACAATAATTTATTATGTACAAAATACACAATCAATGATCTCTCACCCACTCAAAAAAATGTGATTTCTCTTTTGTATTTTATTGACAACACATTTGATAGTTCGTACGGTGACTCCCATCCGAGTATAGCCAAGTCAAGCGTTTCTTAACTCATATGATCGAACGAGAAGCCTTAAACAATTCTATATATCCAAGCGGATGAATATAGAGAAATAGATAAAGATAGTACCTTAATGTCAAAGCAATATGAACCTTCAAAAATCATCGAAATACAGGTGAACCCAAAATTCTGAGTGTAAAATATATAAAACATAATGCAAGCAGTAAAAACTTTAGTATTTTTTGAATAAGTTTTGCTGAATCATAATTTTTTTCTATTGAAGCAAGATAGATAATATAAAAGGAAGGATAATCAAACAAAATCAATAAATAAAATTTTACATAAAATGATGTAAAATGCGTCAGCAAATGTGTGAATGGGGTGGGTCCGAAATTACTTTTGGAAACTTGAATAGAAAATTTTCCAGACAAAACTTCAAGCTCTGTGTGAATTTAATCACTTAGTCTCTTACGCCACTAACTTATTCAATTTTCATTAATTTATTATGTTTAATAATCTCCACGTAGCGGAAATTAATCTTTGGTAAGTTATTACGTGTCAGGAAGGCATGTGTCTCTATAAGCCACAGTTTTAGTCGAATTCCTGCGCTCTCGCCACTAATTTCTAATTTCTACGAATATTGAAAATTCAATAAAGTAGATATTGAAATTTCTCAATTAATTATTAGCAACACATTTTCATGCGTGATTATTATAACGATTCTGACAAATTTCAAATTCAAATAAAGCATTCAGTTTAAACTTTAAATTGCGTGTAAAATAGTCTGCATGATGTGATGTGAAGATTTGCACAATACATATTCGCATCACGATTCACATTATATCCAAATAAAATGAAAATGATTGTATTCTCGTTTTTCTGTCAGTTGATTTGCATGATATTTGTTTACATGAAAAGAGCAAATCTCATTGACGTGACGGCAGAAGAATTCGCGGGTATGAGATCCGTTTCAGCGAACGAAAGACAGAAAATAAAACTGGATAAAATATAATGCACGAGAGCACATCCAAATATCTTGTAGCAAAATTCACATGTGCATACAGAAGGAAATGCTATTACGCGAACATCAGAATTTCACATTTTATGTAGAGCTTCCATTTATCCATCAATGTAACAAAATCAGTGACCTGGAAGCAAGTTTTACTTCAAACAAGAAAAAAAATGTACTCCTATAATCCTATGGTCTACCGACAATGCGGAATATATGAATTTTCGAATGGTTTGAAATTGTCTTACTTTCTTACTTTCTCCTTTTTCTATGAAATTCTACTAATTCAGTTACACTGAGAAAAAAGTTTGTTTAAATTAATCAAAAAAATTTGTTTGAAGTCAGATAATTGAACGAAATAAATTTTTTACTTCAATTAACAAAAAATTTATTTAAATTTAATAAATGAAGAATTTTTACTTTATTGATTGAAATATATAATTTGTTTGGTATATATGTCATTATATGTTTGATTTAAATAAAAGATTTGTTTGATTTGAAACAAATAATATGTTTAGTATATATTTTTATTTTAAACAAAGTATTTGTTTAATTCAAACAAAAAATATAATGTGAATGAACTTTTAGAGATGTTAAAAAATGACAGTGTCAAAGACTTGTTTGCATTCAAATACACCCGATTTTTAACCAAAAGTTATCAGCCTCCGTGGCGTAGTGGGTAGAGTGTCGAGTTTTAATTCCGCTCTTCTCGCGCGTCTTGCGTTCGAGTCCTGCAGTGGGATTCCGAGCTCAAAATCCGAACGGATCTCTCTTTTTAACACCGTAGGATAGAAAGAGAGATCCGTTCGGATTCGTGTGCTCGGAATCCGGGGCCTGGTTCCGACGCGATTTCGCAATATCAAAGAAATCAAATTTTCATTAGTTATAAAGTATGTATTAGATAAATGAAACTATAATATAGATCGATTTCAATTTTTTTCTTTTTTTTTTGGAAAAAAAATATTCACTTATTTTTTTTTTCAACTGTCAAACAAGAAACTTATTTAATTTAAACAAAAAATTTATTTGAATGAAACAAAAATTTATTTGAATGAAACAAAATTTTATTCAATTGAAATAAATAAAAACAAATAAGGAATTTATTTGGATCAAACAAACATATGATTGACCCCATATCAAAGTGATAATTTGTTTGATTCAAACAAATTTTGTTTGATTCAAACAAACTTTTTTCTGAGTGTAGTAATTGTTCCATTTAAGACCGATTGATTTAATAACTAAATGAATCAGTAGAATTTAACTACGAATTAGTACAAAACCACTAATTGTAGAAATGCCCACTAAATCAATTAGTAAACGAATTCTCTCTACTTCAATTAGTAAAACAGTATTAATTCAGATTTAGAGAGTAAAGTTAAATTTTCGTCCAGTCGATATGAAGATTGGAACAGGAATTCTATCAGTTTGAACAGCAATTGGGAAAACTATATAAGTTAACATAAATACGAAGCTCAAAAAAATAAATAAATTATCTAAGAAGACTTTTCTTCAAAGTGAACATGACCAATCGGCAAATTGCAACTACACATCTTTGATGGCTTGAAATACCCTTTCAACATTTATCGAATCAGTCTAAGCGAATAGGTTTCTCATAGTTCGTAATGCTTTTCGAATCTCGAACTTATCTTCGCAATCGAATCGATACTACACTATATCAATTGGCTCCTTTCGCCAGAAGCTATTTCGTTCTTCGTTCACTGTATACAGTGCACATTTACCTTTGCCAATGAACAAAGTGTCCTACCATAAACTGAAGAACTGTAGAATTAGTTTATCTTCCTTTTATAGCAATCGAATTCAATAGAACACCATTAACGTCTCATTCCTTGCGTTCAATAATTCAACGAACTGATGAAGAAGATATAATTAATCGCTTCTGAAGTGATAAAAAAATGATAATATTTTAACTCTTCACCAAAACCAAAATTTCCAATTTCAACATATGTAAATGACAGATTTTGACCACCACTAGTAACGCGGTCACGACTGGGACAGATATACCTTAAGTAAGCTTAACTAAATCCCAGAAAATGGGAGTTTCGAAGTATTTCCAGCCTTCAGAGTCTACCGAACACCGCAAATACTGTACAATCCTATTTAGTTTCGCTAATACATGTATTAGCCTCTTAGAGTTGAGAGCTCAGGATATTTTATAGCTTATACACTGAGAGATTTATTATTTGAGGAAATGATAAAACTGATTTAATGTTTAGTAAAATATCGTTTAAAAATTCGAAAAGCAGAGTTTGCGTGTGAGAAATTAATATAGTTTTCAACCATCACATGATAAATCACTTGTACCCTATGTAATTCCTAAAATACTCATTGGACCAGAAAATTGTATAGGACTTTAATTTTATTTAATTTTTCTAACTATAATCCCTAGAAGAAACAAAATAACTCGGGGACACCCTGTATATGTTAAATGAAACACAGTACATATTTTTATAACCAGAGCTGGGTAAAATGGTTCTCAAAATGCATTTAAAATGTAAAATGCAAAATAGGTTTACAAAATCCATTTAAAATGGAAAATAGAAAATGGTTTTCTATCTTATATTTAAAATGAAAAATGCAAAATGCATATTTGAAATAGGATATAGTAAAAAATGCAAAATGGATTTTTATTATCTTTAATAATGTTTAATTTCATTTCCAATGTTAATTATAAATTATAATTACGTAAAATTTCATAAAGAATAATTACTATTCTTTACGCAATGAGGAATACATGTCTTCGAATTTACACCGGTAAACACAAATTTTAGGTCTGAGTTCTAAATAAAGGGAACGATAGTTTTGTTTTTGTTAAAAGTTTGCTTCTTTTTCGCTTTTTTTACTTTTTTTTTTAAATTTTTGCTTTTTTGCTTTGCTTTCCCATAATTTTATTATAAATTACTATTCAAGGAATTTTTGTTATGCATTTGAGTCACTTTTATTAACAAATAATTATTTTTGATTGCAATCAACCCAAAAACTTCAAAACTTACTTATCGATGTAAAACAGACAAAAGCAAACTTTATAATAAGTCAAAAATGAATATTTTTGTTCTTTTCGATGTACAGAATGAGAATTTAGGCATTAAAGCAGAAACCCCCCAAGAAATTTTTTTTTTGACCTGTGATTATCTAACTTGTCCAGGGCAGAACCAAAAAAATGGAAAATGGTATTTTAAGTGAAAAATAGGTTGAAAATATATTTAAGATGGAAAATGCAAAATGAGTTTTTTCTTCCTATTTGAAATACAAACTAGAAAATGGAATTTTGCATTTAAAATACCTATTTGAAATGAATTAATTTGAAATAGTTACCCAGCTCTGTTGATAACACACTCAAAGGAAGAAATAACTCCACTAACCATTTAAAGTTCAAGAAATTATTCATTATCTTCATTTCCTATAAATGAAAAGAAAAAAGAGTTTCCGATTGGGGTGCATTTGAGAACTAATGGTCCATAACTTATCTGATTATATTCAGTTAACTGGACACGTAAACTAAGACTGAAAGGGATAAATTAACGACCCTGAGTTTCGATCGAGCCAGAATCCCTTAGAAATTGAATTTTCCAAGGTACTCTGCTTATTTTTGTTTCCAACCACGTACCACCGACAACCGACCTTCCGAGTAAAGCAACCGAGGTCGAATTTGCCTGGTAATTTGGGTTTATTTAACGGAAGGATGTTTGCATGGGGTGTTTTTGTGATTACAGTCAGGTTTACCACCATCGTACGAGGAATATCTTTGTCACAAATATGCGATGATATCCCGTTCACATACACCCCCTCCACCTTGGTCTGATTCTACGGTGGGAATACAACAGGCGCGCAGGGAGTTGCTCGCCAGCCAACCAGAGCTTAGAGAATACCTGGCGCAACTAACTCTGGCGCAAGGAAACCAGGATCAAGGCTCTCACCATTACCAGGTCCTGCGGGATTCAGCAAGTCTTGCCAACCAACAAGCACTCAGGAAGCAAGCGGTCAGGACGCAAAGAGCGCGAGCTATGCCTCCCAGGTGGGTGTCTGATAAAAGGGAAGTTTCTTCCGATGCAAGTAATGAATTCATCCTTATATCCTTCCGAGCTGATATTACTGTATAGATTACTATAACAAGAGTCGATGCAATTGCCTAGTTACAAGCTTATTATCATCCATCTATAAGCTTCCATTTTCTTTTCTTTTCCAAGTTTACCATTTAACATTTTTTTCTTCCACCATACTATTTCCTCTTTTATCTAGAGCTACCTTTTCATTATGAGATATCAGCAAGTAACTTAGTGGGAAGGGTAATATAATAAATTGCACAATTTATATGAAGATATATATATAATAATACTAAAGAGGGTCTACTACATTTTTTCCATGACATTCTCGGACAATTCCCGCATTTTTTCCGCTTATAAATATAATAATATTAATAATAATAAATATAAAAATTACTAAAGATTTTAGGGGATTTCAAAAAAATTAGGATTTGGAAAATATTTCATAGCATTTCAAGGCATTTAAAATGATTTTAAAGAATGTCAAGCGAGTCATTTAAAAGTTATAAAAAAAATGTGAATGTACTTGAAAGGAATTTAAGAGATTTAAAAAAAATTCAAAGGATTATAGCAGATTTCAGTCTATTTTTAGCGAATTTCGAGAAATTTCGAAAGATTTTAAATGATTTTAAAAAAGTTAAAGGGATTTAAAAAAAAGCAGAAGAGTTTGAGAATTTTTAAGAAATTTAACAGGATTTCTAAGAATTCAAGTGATTTTAAGGAATTACTGGAGATTTGACGGGATTTTAAAGTTTTTTTTTTTCAAAGGATTTGAAAACAATTAAACAATTCATTTCACAATACAATAATTCATTTCAATAATTCATTTTCAATAATAATTCAATGTACAACTAATAATATTCAAATACAGAAAGATACAAAATTACATGATTTCAATTTGATATTCAACAATTTTTGGCTTTTCAAATAAATTTTTTTTCCATTTCAAAGCAAGTGTAATGTTGTGGAATTTAAAGGGATTTACGAGATTTTAGAGATTTTAATGGATTTCACAAAATATCAAGGAATTTTTTGTAATTTCTAAGTATTTGAAGAAATTTAATTGTATTTTAAAGGATTTAACTATATTTTATTGGATTTTGTGTAATTTGAAGGAATTTCAAAGGATTTTACGAAATTTCTTTAGATTTTACAGAATATGAAAGAATTTCACAAGATATCTTGGGATTTTATAGGATTTAATGAAATTTCATGGAATTGTAAGTAATTTTATAGGTTATTAAGTTTTTTTAAGGGATTTCAAGGGATTTTTATAAACTTTATTGGATTTTTATAAATTTTAAGGAATTTATGCTGGGAACGAACAGAATTAATAAGATTATTATTAATAATATATTTCTTATGCCATATATTCACAGAAATTATTAACTTTTTACATATATCGACTTTATTTTAAACTGAGATTATTATTATTATTTTTTTTCCTCTCGAGTTTAATAAAAAGCAGAATTTTACTTTGTAAGAAGACAAAACAGAGTTCCTCCATATTTTAAAATAATTCAAACGTAAAATATAGAAACATACTTTGGATACTTCAAAGAAAGCATCCAAGAAAGAATTGAAAATATTTTTTATTAAACTTTAAAATATAAATTCTATGTCCTCGTATTATTAAAATTTCACGATTTAAAAATTGAATACTCTCATCTTAATGGATTGAAAATCAATTTTTCAAACTCTGTAAAACCTCTCTTTACTTTTGCATGTCAAAAAATGGAATTTTAAATTCAATTCCATGAATGATGAATATAAATTATTATTTTATAAAGATCCTTTCAAAATAACTATTAATTAATTCAAAGTTTAATCAGCAAAATTTTATCATTAATTCATATCACTCATATATTATGGTTTTTTACATTAATTTTCCTTTTATATACGCCATCCATTAAATTGTAGTATAAAAGTGTGGTTTAAAATTACGTTTTAGCGATTGATCGAAGCACACGTGTAGTAGATTCTCGTTAACAGTTAACTGATAACGAACGAATATTTTCCGATATTCACTCTCATATTTCATTAAATAATTACATTCTCTCCAATTTTAAATTGAATTTCATATTAAAAATACGTATTTTAATTACTTATTACAAATTCATATTTAAATTTTAAGTGAAGAAGGTGTAAGATTTTAAGTTCAAATTAATCTGTACACACGGAATCCAGGATATTACAACATAAAAAACGTATTAACGTAAATAAATTGGATTTTTGTCATCAAATAAAAACGCTGAAACATTAAATCCTAAAATACATTGTATTCGCGCTTTATGAAAGGCGTTAGAAGGGTTTGAATTATTTCTGTCGCTTCAGAGTACCCTTGGGTCTCGTATACGACTTATAGGATGATGGTATATGGTAGGTGCTTTTTTGCTGCATTCCCTGTGTGATAGGGAATTGGTGTTACCTACTGGAAATATATAGGTCGCCCAAAAGTTTTGTCCCTGGTGATAAATCATTTCAATGCTTTTTGGACCTATCCGACACTCGTAACATACGGATAACAGGTTTTTTGCTCCTTCGTGGTCAAATTATATCACAGAAAAAATATTTCATTTTTTCTTTTTGCGTAGGTTGTACCTGAGAGATGACCAATTTTCATCTAATATAACTTATTATTTATCTTTATTTCCAATTTTTATATTATTTATATTATATTTATTATTTTTTACACGAGGAGCTTTTTGATTACTTCCTCAATTTGCTGAAAAATTTGTCCGCTTGCAATTTTTTGGATTGCAATTAATTTTGACTGCACCTTTAAAAAAAAAAAAAAAGATTTTCTCTCAATTATATTGTCAATCAAAAAATAGCGTGACAATATTTTTACCTGCAAATTCAAAAGAGCTTTATCAATATATTTATTTTGTTGAAGAGTTTTAATCGTGCTTATAAAAAAAATGGTAAACATTTGCAATTCGTTTGTTTTGCTAGAATAATTTGCTTGCAAACTTACAAGTTTACAAGAAATAAGAAGAAATATGAAATAAGAATCTTATGAAATACTGGCGAATTTTCATAAGATAATATTATTATTATTTTCATTATGTGACATAATAGATGCCGCAATATTTATCGATCGCGAGATTTTAATTCAATCTTCATATATTTTATGATTGATAGTTAAAAGTTCACGAGATTGATGCTTGTGAGTGTGCGTCGATATCTTTATACGACTTACGCTCATACGTCTTTTCTGATGAAATCTTGCGGAATTTATCAACGAGATAAGAAAATTTATAAATATTAACGTCTAAAAGTGAACCTAAAAAAATAAAGATAAATATTTCGCAATTTATCGGATTCTCATTTAAAAAAGAATATTTGATAAATGACAATTTTGTTCATTGGTTTCGAATATTGGAAAATAATAAAACAAAATTTAAAAAATGATGAATGTCAGAAATAAGCAAACAAACACATTAAGTGTAATGTTGCTCTTCTTTTATTAATCTACACCTGGAATGACAAAGTGATAAAAAAGAGATTGATTTCCTTCGATTATGTTTGCGACACAATCTCACCCTCGTATTTTTCTCAAGGAGAATTTGAAGGAGCTTTTACTAAATAATCAATATATCTATCCACAAATACTTTTCTACACAAATTTCGTACATATCAATCGTTCTTAAGTAGAAGCTTTAAGAAGGACTAGAATTTTTTTCATATGTTTAAATGAGAAATTAAAGACAATCTTTAAATATTAAAATGTATCAATAATTTGGAAAGTATGTATTTAAGTATGTCTAAATAATTTAGACATTATTTCTCGTTTTTGCACTCCTTTCGCTAAAAGCAGATCGTCATCAATTTTTCCAGCGGATTTTTTAATTTGAAACTGTTTTCAAACTTTAAAAATTTTTTTCATTTTCTTATATTTCCTATACTTTCTATATCTTCAATAAAAGATTCGTATTAGATTTCTTTTTCATTTTTTAATATAAATTGAGTTTAAATATCACATAATTTGGTGTTTTATTTCAGATCTCAGAGCGAAAGTCGAGCCCAACAACCGCGGATTTCTACAATGTATGACGATGCCGCTTTTTGCATGGAGACGACTGCAATTCAATCAGCATTCGACAATGGTGTGGCGTTCTGCAGTCTTATGTAAGCGAGATTCGAAATGTTTAAATAAAAAAATGAAAAAGTGGGTTTAGCCTCCTAGATTACTCCTGGAGATACTTTTTTCTACTTCGAGAAAACTCTACTCGAGCCATTATAGATACAACGTGGTATCATAGATTAAGCGCATGTGACTCGATTTTTTACCCTGAAATGAAGTTCATCTTCTATCTAAGACTAAAGATATGTTAATTAGTTTATTAATTTGGATTCCTAATTGTTATCTAATGATAGAGAGTATTAGAGAATTAGTTATGTAGTTTTTGTTAGAATGTTAAAAACTCATTTAATTATCTAATATTAATGGCACAGAGTGTCTACTTTTATAATTGGTGTTATCAATTTATAGAGATAATTAATATTGATGTTATAGAGGTCTTTAAAAGTTCGTCACACTACCAAATTTAAAAGGAAAGGAATTGACTAGAAGCACAAAAGAATTTTTGACTGTTTATAAACACAGTCAAAATTTAGAAAAGATATTTTCTCATGAGGGAGATGCATCTATATTGAATCATAGTTTTTCAATTATGTTAAACTAAACATTTTTCACTAATTTAATAAAAACGATACGCACATTTCCTGCTGTTGAACTGAATTTTTTACACTATGAATCCTTGTTGTATCTTACAAAATGATTATATTAGTTTTTGAATATAAATTGAATCCTAATAAAATAAGAGGATGAATTATTATTTCGGAGGCAAAGAATCGCTCACAAAGTTATTATTTTTGCGCAATATTGCGCTGGAAGGAAGAAATTTTAAAAAAGTAAGGAAAGCACGTTGTCATTACTAAAATTGTTGACGTACCTAAAATGTTTAAACTTTGAGAGCGAAACACTGAAAAACACAGAATTTTTTGTTCAATCCAAAGTATATAACATGTACTGGTATTTAAACAAAACTTTCTCTTACTGAAAAAACAAGAAAACACTGAAGAAACAGTTGTTTGTTATTGTTCTTTGTTGATGCGTTAATTATTGCACAGCCAATAATGACGCGTATAAAGACTGAAACAAAAATCACAGAAAAACAAAATCTCGGATCTGTGAAAATTTGTTTTTCAATGACATTTCAAATGTATGTGTCAATTGGCATCACAGACATTTAAAAATTAGATTAATGATACACACTCTAAAATTAAATTAATTAAAGAAATATATAAAAAGTATACTTGTACTACTAAAGAATACATTTAATGTATATTATTATAATTAATTAATTTTCTCTAGTATCAAAAAAGAATGCAGAAAGAATATTGCCAAATGAACTATTTTTTGTGTTTTAACAAAAAAGGTGTTAAAATAAGTTAAGAAAAAGAGAAAAAAAAATGTTGAACAAAGATTGTTGGTTGAAGAAAGCATTTTTCAGTGTGACGTTCTCGGGTCACAAAGGCCATTTTCAAACCTTAGTCTGTTATCAAATGGCAGAATGGCCTTAAGAATGAGGTTTCATCACCTTCACGGAAGCTTTCGGTGTGACAGTTAGTGCCCAGGGGACATTCAACGGACGTCTCGAATATCCCCTGTGAATAGGATGAAGATGTCTTTCGAATATTTCCTGGTTATCGAATGTCAAGTGGGCGTACACTCGATCTATCTTGCTTCATCGTCACTCTTCTAGTTGATGGCGATTTTAAAAGTGGTTTAACGTGTCGTGTTTCTTATTACAACGGTATCAACTGCTTCATTACTGGGATGCTGAGGCTATTTAGCAAGATTCGAATCAACTGTCTTTCCTCCAACACACTGAAGAATGTAATAATAATACCTAATATTATTATTATTATTATTATACAGTATTATTATTATACAGTATTATTATTACAATATTATTATTATAATATATATTTTCCTTAGTGTTGGAAAATGACTTAAAAATGAATTTAAAGTGATATTTAACATGAAATAAAAAATTGTTCGGACCAGTAATGAAAGCAATTATTCGAGTCAAAGTGAATCGAATCAAGTATTCATAAATCCGTAAAAAGCACTGACGATCTTACTCGCCTAATTCATACACCAGAAACGAACTGAACATTCTCAACGACTTGTTGGAGAGAAAAAGGCCTTTGACTAAATAAACTGAGTTTTTGGCCTCGGTCCACTTTGACAACCAAAACCCTCCATAGTTTCTATACCACGTCAGCGTTACTCGTTACTTCCCATCGTTGAAATATGTGAACGTCACATTCGTATTTCATTTTCGATCAAAAAACGTGAAACGATTTTCACAATGACCCTACGACTTACTCGTGCGATCTACAAACCTATTTCTTCTCTGTATAATTGTCCTCTTGTGCGCGTAATATATTTGATAGAGAGAAATTTACAAAATACAAATAACTAATGTTTCAATGGTTTACAAATATTTAACTATGATAAAAAATCTTGACGTACTTATTCAAATTAAAAAAAAAAAAACGTACATAGTAGTGCGTCAAGTCGATGTTAACTCGTGTTACGTAGACTAGCACAGAGAGGGGAGATTTTAGCAATTAGTCATAACATTGCTTAGTCAAATTCAAAGAACAATCATGATTATTATTTACTTAAAAGGGAACTAAAGAATTAATTAAATTAAAGAATTAATTGAAAACAAGTCTTTAATATTAACGTGTTAAGTTAGCGCTAACAATAATAAAAGCAATTCGTCCAATGATAAAGGTGTATTTCAAATAAAAAAAAAAAAACATTTGCCTATAGCTGATCTCCCCTAAATCTTTCTAAAAACGAAAACCTCAACATTCAACGAGTAACGCACTATGTGCAAAAAGTAAGAAACATAATTTTTCCTCGTCAAAGGAAAAATAATTACTACTATGACAAACAATTAATTAATGTCATTGTTTATAGTTGTAGGAGTGATTTTTAAGAGTTCAGGGGCAAAGTATCTTTTCTTAATCTTAGCGTTAATATATTAGCGTCAATATATTACGCAACATTAAAAATGGAGGTATTTTAAGTGATCGACATTGTAAATTAAAAATAATAAGTAGTTATATAACTTTTCTTCTGCGTAAGAGAGAGACGGCGTACATAATGCAAAAGAAATGTTATATAATACTTGGACGCTGTCTTATCAGATTTTTAAATAAATGTAAATACGCGAGCAATTTTCTATTATTTCTGTTAAGAGTGAAGCAAGATCTTTTTCTTTAACTATATGGTATACTACGATTAATTATTATCGTTAGCAATTACATAAAATCAAAATATATTTTTCAGAATTTTTCATATTTGTAACATCTAAAAGTTATTAGAAGTTGGCCCCTGAGACAATGATGTCAACACTAACGCCCTCACTAGCCTTTTAGCATGTTCAATTAGTCTTCCGCGGACCATATATAAATATACAGATATGATAGAAATATACTCGCCATTTCCTCTCTGATATCAGAATCATATTCGATGTGCATTGGACGAATACATGTAACATATGTCAAAACTATAATTCTGAAAACTGAATTACTCCAAACACTCTTCCTACAGACTGCTACCATTATTTACTGTTATAAAGAGTTCATAGAATTAAAGAAAACCCTCAATTATATAAGGAACCACACTATATGTCTATCTACAAGAGTTTTCTACAATTATTTTCCATTTGTGTAAGTTTAGTAATTGCACTTTATACAAATTTCTGTAAAATTGATTTGAAAGTATTATAAATTTAAATTTAAGGTACACAGAGTCTGAGAAATTATTTAGAAATGATTAAACTCCGTAAGTCATTAAAACGAAGAAATAAATAATTTTAAACATTGTTTTCTTGAAATTAAAAAACGATTTTTCGACATAATTGATAGATGTACACCTAATTAGTCAAAAGACTTTCGAACAAGCTAAGATGTTTTGACTTTAGCGAAAGATTTGTCGGTTGCAAGAAATTTTTTTCTGTAAAAAGAGAATAAAATATAATGGATGATAATTTGTAATTACGAATTAACTATAAAATCATGAAACGGAGATTAATTGCGACATGATTCATAGTTTTATATACTGCTTGCAACTGGTAAAAGAAATCGCTTTACGATTGGATGTCGTAGCTGTGTCAAGTTTAAACGCACACGTTTCATCATTAATGTCATTATGTTAACGAAAGTGAACTCGAAACCTGATTGAACTCTGATCGCCGTAAAATGAAATAGGAATGTTTCGACCATCTCATGTGTATCTTACATAATATAATAAATATAATGTAATACCGACGAAAACAATCGTTTGCTTGAGAAAAATAAAGAAACACCGATATAGAACTGCCAAGAGCGCGAAAGTTCTAAAATCTTATCACGTGATCAAGAACATAGGGCTAACGTTCGAGTTACGATCTAATTTGTATAATTAACGACATAATTTGTATAAAAATTGTATCAAATTTATTGAAAGGCAATTATAATAATTGCTCTGTTCAAAAAACGATATTTAATCATTTTGATTGCAATTTATATTTTTCAAAATTTTAACGGGAATATTAATAATTATTATAATAATGATTATAAATGATTTAATGTATCTAAAAATTGAACGTGTAAACACAATGTGAAATGAAGAATTCTAGTAGATCGTGACCTGACGTTTTCGGAAACTCATAATTAATGTACTGTGTTACGTGCAGTTAGCAAGAGCAGAGTATTATTGATGATTGTATAGCAGGTTAATTAATATACGTCAATTTTTGAGCGACTGTTCTCTGTCAACAAAATGTATACGGACCATCGTTTGATAGGATGTCGTATTTATAAAATGGCGTTCAAAGCGATAACCGATACGATTTTAACTCTTTCTGCACCGTACGTGTTTCTAATGAAAGTTGTCTTTCTTTCCAATCAATTATTTCTACCATAAACTGTTTTTTTTTTTTACACTCTTACTGTACAAAATTATATTGACATTTTAAATATTTTACCTACTTAAGTGTCAATTTATGTGCCAAAAAATGTAATTATTCTTCTTCTTTTCTCCCGCGGAACGAAATTTGAGTTTCTTTTTGTAGATATTTAAAAAGTAAAATAGTTATAAAGCAATAGTTATAAAACGGACAAACGTATAATTAATTATAAATATCGAGAGATAATTTTTCAAGAGGTTATCGAAGGATATGATATGGTTTCACTATGTGACATAAAAGCAGGATTATTGGAAGAACTTGTATTTTTGTATAGGTATTTTGTAAGGCTCGCGTATCAGCCGCACGTTACCGGAAGTGGCGAGTTGTGTGGAAGCGAGAACAGTAGATCGACTATGGAAATAACATTGTGAAAATATGAAATATCGCTATACATATATTATACTATATTGTACTGTATGTTGTGTATATTATAAATGTTTAGAGGACCAAGAAATATAATCTACCGCTATGAAACTAATTGATCCCGTTATACCTCCTATTTTCATTTGATCATTTGATCCTCCTTTAGAGCAGAAGGCAGATCCTTAATATTGCCACGTAATGACCAAAGTTTGTTTGAAATTGCAACCGCTATAGTGGACCACAATTAATCTCTTGACCGATTTCAGAACAGTTCAAGAAATTCATGCATCACTGCCTCAACCACTGAACAGTTCAGTAAATTATCGATAATCATATTAGAACTTCTAAACTTCGTACCGCCAAAAGGCATCGTATTACTCAATTATTTGTGGGAACAAGACATTACTACATGGTTAAATGTTCAAAACTATTTGATTGGTTTGAATTCAAACGTAAGTTTATGTCTAGCTTTTTGTCTTGTTCTGACATAAGAAATACATGCAGAAAAGATATAAAGTTAATATCTAATGAGATTATCCTTTTCTCTCCCTTTTACATGATCTGGCCTTGTCTTTACAAAAGATCCTTCCTCTCTTGGAATGTAATCCGTTTATACAAAAAAATTAATTCAACTGCGTAATGAGATTACGATACAGCGAATTGAAAAGATTCTTATTTAAGGAAAATCTGTATAGAAACTTGAAACTTGTTGAAGTTATCTTACGCAATGAAACCGACCTGCTGCGTTATGAAAAACAAAGTCTGAGAGGATTTTTTAAAAGACTATTGCAATACGTTTAATTAAGTGGATACGTTTAATTATGTGGATGAAGTGATTTTTGACATTTATTTTGCCATTTCACTTATTTACTCGTAAAATAATTTTTTTTTAAATTTCCATACTAGACAGACGTAAAGAAATAATTAAAAAGCGTCTGGAACATATATATGGCTGAAACCAATTTTTCTACATGACCTTAAAAATTTAGGAAAATTGTTGTAAGTATTCATAACTTAGACTCGACTCAGACGCTAAAATATATAATATACTTAAAAAGGCAAGAGTTCAAGAGATTATATTCACACTTGACACTTGTGAGGAAAACAAGCACTAAATGTAGTGTAAATTATTTATATCAATTTAACATTCGATAATTTAAATTTAGCCTACTTATTGTATTAAATTTTACTTGCGAATTATCTGGACATTCTTTGCACAATTAACAATTTGTTGTGCTTGATATTTTTCAAATATGATATATTTCTAAAAAAGAATTTTACAGGATTTTATGAAATATGAAATAATACTATTTTAAAATACATATAATCACAAAACTATGTTTGAACAGTAATGAAATCTACACTTATTTCTAATAGTTAATAAATAATAAAGTATATATTAACATATATTAAGATAAATAATCTAAAGTATCGTAGAACAAATTTCCATTTCAAACTTGATCAAAAAAACTTAATACACAAATAAATATGAATGTAAAGTTTTGTCTTGAAAAAAAAGCAGATTCTCAAACGAAGAGCTAAGATCATTAATATAAATGACTGATAAGTTCTGAACATTCAAATGAACAAATTTTTATATTGATTGTATTGTAAACTGAAATCAGTTTTAAAATATTGATACATTTGCATTAAAAATAATTCTCTATGAAAGAAACTTGTAAATGTTTATTGTTATTTATCAAACAATATTATTTAGTTGGCGCAATATTTCTGCATAAAATAGAATTGGGAAAAATATTTCGTTCATTTAAACGTTCAAAACTTCTGGTACATTAACATAATAATTATTTTTGCACTAAATTATAGTCAATTGAGTTAAATTTTCTTCTAAATATAAATACGATAGTCTGAGTTTAATAACCGACGATTTTGACACCATCAGGAGTACGAAATATTCTTTCCTCTGGAGGAAGTTCTCCAATTAGGTATCTCTCCAGAATCTGTTTAGCTACCTTGGAGTGTCCGGTACCAATGAATGCGAGAGTGGCATCCCGTCCGGCATACTCGAGCAGAATATCCTGTCCACCAGGATGGTTCTTGATGAAATCCGTACAATTGTAGACATAGTCGTAAATGGCGACCCAACAATCGTCGGACGTGTCGTGCCAGGCGACCTCGTCGAGGGAGATTGTCTGGAGCTTTTCATCCTCTCCTCGACTTTTTCTTCGACTTAGTTTCCTTCTCTCATCCTTGAAATCCTTTCTCGTTTCAGAACTCCCCTGTTTACTCTCCAGCACTGGAATCGTTCTCTCCTTTTCATGTTGCTGGATAAAGAAATCGTCCTCTGGATCCGAACCTTGCAATTCCAGGGCTCTAGAGGTCGACCTCAAAAGATCCATCTTATCCAGAATACTGTTGTCCCTTTAAATGGATTCTCAGTTTATTCGGTGAACAAAATATTTTGTAAGGGAGACAAAAGGTTTGAGTTTTCAAAAAACTGGGAATAGTTTTATAATTTTTAATTCTAAAATGCTAATAATAACGTGAGCTTAATGCTTAATGTGCTTAGTGGGGAGATGAAAGCAAATCCTGTTTTGTTGATTCAGAGATAACAACAATGTCGTATGAAGTTATTGTTGGTGTTTGAAACAACTGGAGTTGTTTCAGCAATTGATTTACAGTGCAAATATCACTAAGGGACTTAGTATTTTTTTATCGAGTTGTGAAAAGTCGTTTTACTGTGAACATTTAAATTATTGAAGCGATGGTAACTTAATTAAAAATATAGAATAAATAAATAACTAGAGCAGAATATTTTTTTCTCATCCTCCTCTGAGGTCAAGTATAATATGAAAGCAAATATTAATTAAGAGTATTTGATAAAATTATCTGTATTACCACTGGAATAAAAAGTAGATTGGAATAAAAAGGTATTTAATTTAAAGTTATCTACATATCTTTTAACACTTGCGTAATAAATACCTAAGTTTCCACAGATTTATCTTAATTGAAGCAATAAAGTTCTGAAGGTAGAATATTTTTAATTTTTTGATATTTTCGCTAAGTTCTAATGGTACATTATCATGAAAACTGAAAATTACTTTTCATAAAAAAATATTCTACATTCAAAAAATATTACCGAAATCCCAGAGTTAACTATCACCAAACGAAGAGTACAATAACAAAAAATTGACCAACTGCATGATAGGTATCGCGAAACTGTCAAACTTTGAAAACAGTAGCTTTTCACTTCTTTGTCGAGTTAGACAAATTTATAGACCTCTCAGTTTAGATAAATTCGTGCAGGAAATTGCAAAACAGAAAAACTTTTATAAAACTGGAATAGATCAGAAGTGTACGAAACGAAAAATCTAATTTCTGAGAGTGAAATATTGACTGCAGAAGTCATAGATAAGGGATTAAGAGATAAAATCAAAAACCTACTCGGAGGATGCTGAATCGCTAAGATGTCTTTCGTGGGACATTTTGAGAAAAACTGAGGCTCACTTGCACAAGGGAAATCAATTCTAACGTGAGAGGAGAATGTAATTCCATTACCGGTTGAAACCTGAGGCGTGCACGAGGGTTTCTACACGATAGTTGGATATACTTGAAGGTTGTCCCATAGTTAAGAAACTGCGGCACACATTTTTATAGACAGTTGCATGCAAACTTCACCAAGAGATTCGAAATTCTAACTGAAACTAGTCAACGACAACAGACAACTACTTTCGCATTAATACTAACACTGATTTTGCAATAAATACTGATAAGACCATTAGTTTATAGCAGTGCTCTCAGATCGAGCTAGAAAACCTCCTCTACATCTACAATTTATTGAAAAAAAAATAATTTCTTAGATATAATGTGGGAAATTTTATTTATATAATTCAAGAAAACTCTTAAAAAGAGTAATAATTTAAAAATTTTGCCAAATTATACTTGACAAATTGTTTTTCGCTAAAATAGTGGATGTGGAGGGAGTAAATTTCTAGCTGGATGAGCACTGGATTCTAGCACTGGTTTATAAATTGATGCAATAAACTCTGCGTCTTGCAATTATTTTGATTTTGGATATCGTAAAACAGTGAAGCAAAAACTTATTTATGATATTGGAATAAATATATAAAGGGATAACTTTCGGATAAATAATTTATGAGCAAGCTTGATCTTTTTAAGACCAATAATTAGCTTTCTTATCATTTTATCTGTATCTCGCGTTATTTGACTCAAAATTTGAATTTTCGATTTTTCAAGAAAATTCCAAAAGTTGTTACGCCAATCCTGAAGGGCGTTAAAAAAGAAAAATTTTTCACCCCTGGACTTTTTTTTTTCATATTGTGCGTTGTTTGGCTATGAATATACTATGAATATCCGTCCATAAAATTTATAAATTAAAAAAAAGTGGATTAAAAAATTTTCAAAATGCTCCAAGTTTTTGAATTTTTATCCAAAATGGCTGTTTTTGAGTTTAAGGGGTCATAAAACTTGGACATTTGACAAAAACGGGGAGGGGTCAAATTTTACACAAATCTAATACATTCTCTCTGATGAGAATGTAAAATTATAATTATTTTATAAGATTGTGGAAAAAAATAGAAGTTCAGATGATTGAAAAATTCTGAACGTTCAAATGAACGAATTTTTGTATTGATTGTAATTGTAACTACAAAAAGTTTTTAAATATTGTTTCATTTACATTGAAAATAATAAAAAATGAAATAAACTTGTAATCCTGATTGTTATTTTTAGTTGGCACAATATTTCTGGATAAAATATAATTTGAAAAAAAATATTTCGTTCATTTGAACGTTCGCAACTTTATTCACATAAGTTCAGGATGAAAGTTGAAAAAATACATCAAGGTACATAGACTAAAATTTACAATTTGCACGCACACTGATAGAAATTTCTGCCTTTATCTCACGAAGTCAAATTTGGAGAAAGGACTCTTTATTGCCCGTAAAATTAAAAAAAAAATTGTCGTCTAAGATAAAATTCGATTATCTTCTACGAAATTTTATACTAGATTCATATATACATATGTATATTTACATTTTACTTCACATTGAGAGCTGCTGCCCTCGAACGGCGAAGGCATTAGATTATATTTAGATGTGGAAGATTCTCCATATCACTGTGGATAAAATAGAAATGATTGGAAAAGGTAGTATCGACCAGGTTTTCCATCAGATTTCCACAGCTGATAAAAGCTCATAAACAAGAGCTTTCACAAACAAGTTCACGTTCGATGGTACTCAATTTTCATTAACTGCATTTTCTCTCAACGTTTATCACAGTTGATAACTCATAACATTAAGTCTCATTCATTTTATTATCCATCATATTTATTCAAACTTAAAAAATATATTTAATTAAAATACTGTTTTTTAATTTAAAAGATATTTAAGTTTTACTCTTTCCATTTACATCCTGATTCTCTAGTAAAAAGATACTTATAACTTTTAGTTTCCGTTACCCATTCTAAACTTGAATTTTCATTTGACTAATGTGTAATTTATTTGTGTACTTATAAAAGTTCAAGAATATTATAAATAGTCACAAATCTACTGAATCTTCTGTTAATTCAACACAAAAACGATATATTGAAATATACATTAAACTATCATTAAACTTTTACATTAAACTATCTTGTTACTCAAAATAATTTAATTTTACAAATAGACAGTTTTATAGAAAAATGTTTAATACTATTTCGTTCACATTATACAAAATCATCATCAATTGCTCAGTGGGATAAAAGGCGAGACTGGATGCCGATGGATTGAATATGAAAAAAGCGAGGAAAAGCTTAGCGGGCCTAGTGGCCGGTATCGAACAGCGCATGTCGGGAGGAGGCGTCGCGACGCCGTGAGGGCAGCGCCGACAAGTTCAGTTCCAAACATGCCACCACCCTGACGTACGACCCTCTTCTTTCCCTCGCGCTAGTCGACGTTCAAAATAAGTTCAAAAGGAAACAAAAAACAAAGAAAAAAAAAGCAAAAAATTAAAAACAACGATCCCAACCACGAACACGACGACGATCGACACAACCATCTGTATTAGAAGAAGACGATCAGTAGAATCGGATCATCAATGACAGACTTTCGAGGCGCAGAACGACCACAGAACCACGGTACTACATACATCCGTATATTACTGACACCGATCGACCAGTGGTCTCCTCTTTATCCTCTTCTTCTTTGAGCTTATCAATCTCAACTACTTGTGTGTCTAGTTACCAAGTGTCTCTTAATTATTTGATTTTAATCAACGATTCAGTTAATTCGTGCATGAAATCAGCAAATCTACTCGAAAAAGTGAGTGCGCGAGAAATGGATGCACGTGTTTCGTGGATTCGCTGTTGATCGATCGCCCGTGCAGAAAACAACATTGGAAAAGGTTTGCAAGCAAGAAGTGCATTCTCAGCACTTCCAGTGTGTCTTATATTGGCTGGAGTATTGAGGCGAGAATAATTTAAATTGGAAAGATAAAAGATTCGAAAATTCGAAAATAAGAAAGAGAAACTTTGTTCTCTCTTCTTAAAATTCTTCTTCTTTCGTTGTTAAGACCTGTCAACCCTTTTGATCAACACATTAGTGTCTTGACTGCTTAGCATACACTCTTCCCGGATCCCCGCGCTTTCGGGCAAACTTCGACTTGTCCGAGCCGTTCCGCGCGCAATTTAAAAACAGAATTCTAAAACTAGCAGGCCATAGGCTAGATACGTGGTAGTAGGTGGTCGTTGGTCGCTCGTTGTTCGTCGTCAAGTCGAACGCCCGACAAAAGTGAACGGGGAATCGTGCCAGGTAACTCGAGCTGCAACTGAGCCGAAAAGTCATTTACCTGGATCCCAGTACAACGGGGCTAAGGTTGCACACCGTGTTTCGCTGCGACACGGGTTAATAAAATGCATGCGGCCTCGTGCACGCGTAGAGAAAATTATTTTCGAGCATTATCGACACCCATGCGAAACATGATGCTTTTTTTTAACTTCCGCGACGAAGAAGCGAGAAATAGGGATTCAATGATTTCTGTATTGAGGCAAAAATAATGGTACCAAAATCGTGATCATTTTGATATAGCAGATCTTTGTAGGAAAATCATTTATAGGAAAACTATTTGCTTTTATTTGATTGTTTTAAATGTAAGCAGGAATCCAGATCTTGTTTTCTGAACCGCGGATAAATTCGCATATCTCAGTCTTCTGAATAAAAGAAAAATGAATGAATGAATAGTATTGTTGGACAAAACAGGTTTTAAAATGATTTAGAGAATTTTGGCTCTTATTTTCATTTCTCATACGTGTTTTGAAATAAAAATGAACCAATTTCTTATATGCTTTGTAACGATAGAGAAAAATTATGAGGTGAGAGTTCCCGCTGTCAAGGGAGCATTCATATTTGCTTTAGGTCATAAATCTCCATGTGAGAATAAATATTGTTTAGATCAATATTCACTTTTTCATTCAGCTAAAGCTGCGTTTCAATGCGTAGTGAATTTATTGTACAACGGCTCAGGGTTACGATGAAACATTACAAGTAAAAGCTTTTAATGTCAGCGCCACTATAATCTCGAGCAGCATTTAAGACTGAATATAAAATAGCAGAAAAGTTCTAATAATGAGCTTTAAAATTTTTATTTCTAGCTTTTTTTAATTTTTACAATTTGAGAGTACGTTATATTTATTACTTATCCTTTTTTTGATTTAATGCAATAAAGACAAAATTAGCTATTGAAATTTTAATTCGCATATTACTGTCAATGTTTCATGATCACTTTTACACTCTCTAAATCTGAATTAGTGAAAGATCGGTCACTAATTTACTTTAGTGAAAATTTTTACTAATTATTACTTCCTCATAGAGGAATTAATAATATTTATTTATTTACTTTCCTCATAGCTGTGTAGTCGTTACATTTTCCAATATTTTTAAAATGGTTTAATTAAACCTTCCTATGTTGATAAATGTCTAATACAACATTGGATGTCACCACTATAACTTGAAGACAGTTGTAGATAAATAGATGAAATTTGTAGGGCTTATTTGCATAACCAATATCTCAAAAAGAGCCCAAAGATTTTTCAAAATATTGAATTTTACAATTTTTATATACTTTTATAATCTTTGTAAAATTTATTTTTCGACTATACGTTTTCAAATAATCAAAATTCAAAGCTTCATCATAATAAGGAAGCAAAGTGCTCAACAAATGAGCAAAAAAAATATAAATAGAGTTAAATAAAACACTCGAGATCAAATTAACAGCTAGTTAGTTGTATTTCATTATTTCATTTAGTAAGTTTTAAGTTTGCACTAAACTTATAGTCAACAATGACTAACAATTAGTAGAATTTTTCACTCAAGTAAAAGTAAAGTGACGACTTTTCACTAATTCAGATTTAGAGAACATAATGCCATAATTAATTCGAAGATATTGGAAATTGTTTGATATAAAATAATGATGGCCATGACTAGCCGTCCAGCTTTTCGGAATAGAGAAACCGTGAAAATTTGCTTGGCTAAATTTGAAAAGGGAAGGGGAATTTTCCCGTCAAAAAAACTTGGTGGTGTATAGATAAAGCGTTAAAAGCATACATAAATTGAATTAAAATATTTAGAGTTTGGACATCGAATGACAAGTACTAAGAACAGAATTTAAATGTCAATTCAATGATACGCGAAATACTAATAACAACAATAACAATTGAATTATAATTTTATTACTCTGCGTTCGATTATAATAAAACAATGTACAAATAATACGATATTTATGAACATATATTACTTTAGAGCCTTTGAAACTAATTTTTATGACATTATGCATAAACAATTAATTTTATTAGAAATAAATTTTATGCGTGCACATAAACTCAGAAGTTTAAAGAACCGATATTTTTCAATTTTCATGTAACTCTGAACTTTTCCTGTTATAAAATTCTATCGAGATTAGAATGAGATTGGAATGATATTGAAGTAAAATGAAATTAGAACGAAGTGAAGTCGAAGCATATTGGGATTTGACCTGATAAGATAATTTAAAAATGGAGGTAAAACGTGTTGAAGTCGAATAAGCATTTATGAGGATGAAATGTATATAGGGCAAAGCAGGCACTTGCAGGAAGTAGATACAGGGTAAGTTGATCTAGCCTGAGGGTCAAGAGAAACGAAGCGTAAATAGACAAAGAGGAGTTAAGGTAAGGTTAGATCGAAGGCTAATACGGAAATAGGTAAAAATGAATCAATCTGCAGGAAGAAAAAATTCAGTGAAATAAAATTTGTTAGAAAGTATGATTCTCGTTTATGCAACTGGATTAAAGATATATTTTTAAATTTTCCATCATTTTTTCTAGCATCTGTTACCAAACAGACATGTACAATCATGACGATATAAAAAATAACCGTTTAAAGTCTCGACAAAAAAAACTCTGTGCAATTTAGTGATAGTAATAGATATATAATTACATCTACAACTAATGACTAATGATTAATGATTAATGACTAATGACTTATGACGCATATAGCTTACAATAGACCGATTCACTCGTCAAGCTCACACTCAACTAAATGGCATTCGCTTTGGCCGAAGCATTCGTGACCAAATAATTATTAGTCATTATTTTTAATTCATTTTATTACTTACTTTTAATATTTCATAAAGCGTAATGTCATTGATACGAAATGATAAGAAAAAGTAGAATGTCCTATAAAAGGTTGAAATAGGTCATAAAATTCGATTGAAAGCGCATTTAAAGAATTTAAAAGAAAATATGGATGCTAGAAAAGATTAATGGATGAATTAAGATTAATTGAAGTGAAATTTTTGAAAAATTTCGAATAAATCTCTCAAATTTAAGACAACCTTAGAAATCTCTTAAAATTCATTGAAATTTCTTGAAATTCTTAGAAATATCTTTAAATTCGACAAAATCTCTTCAAATTTGTTAATATAATTCATAAAAACCCCTAATTTTTCACTGTTTTAAAATTCCTTTAAATCATTTCAAATCCTTTGAATTCCTCAAAAAACTTCAAAATATTTTAAAATTCATAAAAATCTCTTAAAATTTCCTACAATCCTTCAAAATTCCACGAGGAACTTTAATATCTCTTAAAATGCGTCAAAATTTCTTAAATTTATTGCAAACTTATTGAAATCCCTTAAAATTCACTGAAATCTTTTGAAATTTTTAGAAATATCTTTAAATTTCTTAAAATTTAACTATAATTTTTAAAATCCTATAAAATGTCATAAATTCTTTCAAATCTATTACAATTCCACGAAATCGTTGACAATTTCACAAAATCTCTTACGAATAATAAAAATCTTGTGAAATCCTTTAAAATTCAATAAGGAACTTTGAAATTCCCTAAAATACATTAAAATCTCTAAATAAAAATTCTTGGAAACAAAAGCCTCATAAAATCCTTTAAAAATCAAAAATAATTTTAAAAAATTTTTTTAATTCCACGAGGAACATTTAAATTCCTTATAATCATTTTAAAAATCTCAAACTTTCTTTAATTTTTTACAACCTTCTTAAAATTTCATAAAATCCTACAAAATCTTTTACAAAACATAAAAATATTGTGAGATTCCTTCAAATTTCAATCACATCCCTTAAAATCACTTTAAAAAAACTAAATTTTTTTAATATTCTTACAAGCCTTTTAAAGTCCTTTAAAATTCCACAAGGAACTTTAAAATTCCTTAAAATTCTTTAAATTCCACTAAATCTTTTGAATATTATACAAATCTCTTGTAATCCCTTTAAATTCCTATAATCTTCTTAAAATCTTTTTAAATTATTGAAAATCTCTTGAAATCATTAGAAACCCAAAGAATTTCAAAGAATGCTTGGAAATTCTATACAATCCTTCGAAATATGTACTTGGAAAGTTTCTAAAATCTGTTAAATAAACTATAAAATCTATATATATGCAATACGACAAAAATAATATAGCATAAATGTCAATTTTTATTTTCCCTGACAACTGCTCGCATTTCCTTGACATTTCCCTGACTTCCCTGACAAACTTTTTTTTCCCTGACATTTCCCTGACTTCCCTGACATGTGGCCACCCTGATCAATCAAACTCTCCACTCTTATATTCTTCATCACCAGTATTCGCAAAATCCGCGAATTTCTTATTCCAAGCGAAGCGAGCCACAAGATCGAGCTTCACCTCTTTCGATTGATCGATCCCTCGCTCAATTATTCCAGCACAGTGGCGTAATGCCTGCGACACATGGTATCCGGCATCGTCGACGATTTTCTCGGCGTGACACCTACTATTTATAAATGGTTTGAACCCGGTCGCATTGGCGAATGTTGCGGGCCTGACAAGCTGCGCCTCGTGGTCGGGACGGGGAACAATTCGCTACCCCATGATAAAAATAGAAGCTCCGGCTAGCTAGCTAGCTTGCTTTTTCATTAGCTCAAAGCTAGAGCACCGTCTAGCTGGCCACGGCGCCTGGCGAGCGCCGCGTCGCCCCTGCTCTGAAAGTCTCCAACGAGCGTCAAAATCCTCGCGTCAATAATAAATTTCATCGAATCCCCTTTTCAAACTTGGATCCCAAATCAATTCCCCATCGCCCTTCCTCTTCTACAACCCAGAAAGAACTTTCAGTCTCAATTCCACTCGAAATTATATATCTGTCTATATCTTATGATTTGCATTAAAAAATGACGGATTGAATCGCAGGTGTGAGTCCACGAGGACACCATCATCAAGGTCTGAGCGCTTTCAGCTTCCGTGCTTTCAAACTTTATGCTTTTATGCTTTCAAGCCTCGTGCTTTCATGCTTTCGAGCTTTCGTGCGCCGGTCGAGTCGACGTGGGGCCACATTCCGAGCAGATCACGGATGCTTATAGAAGCGTTGCGTAACGCAGTTAGAAGGAGCAATCGCGGCGAAGCAAAGAAGCTGAGTCGGTAACCGAACTTGCCTCTTCGCGCAATATTTTCGGGCATTTGTCGCGAAGGGCATAGTCATCCGGCCCCTCGAGCAACGAAAGACGAGCCGATCCTTTCCGAAGTGTTTCGTGTGAGGTGTCGCGACAAGATCTCGAGAATTTGAGAATTTATCAATTAATTCGCTTAGACTCAAATTACGCAGACATGCACACGTATGTATATGCACGTATGTTGTACATGTGTGATCTCTGTGTCTTTATGTAAATAGATGAGTGTGCGTGCGGCTTTGGCTCAAGTGTGTAGATGCCAGTGACGCAAATCGCGAGGGAGTATCCTCGAGAAGTGCGGGCAGGGGTAGGAAAGGTGGATCAAAAAGCAAAGCTCCAAATAAAGCTTCAAAGAAGTGTGCAAGAGGATAAAAAGTGTTACCGGCTCAATTCCGATTCTCCGAAACATTCAGTCGATTTTACTTTTTTTTTTAAATAGTTTTAGTAATTTTCTCATTTTAAAATGGGATTATGTCATTTTGGGAATCGCCGGTGTCATAGATTTACATTGCAAATGAGAACTTCACGAGTGCCAAAACTTGACAATGTTGCTAGAGAGAGCCTCTGTGTCTGACCCAGGAATCACGACCTTTAACGAGCTCGATAATGCTTCATGCTATTTCTTCTTCAGGGAATTATCTCAAGTTTAGATTATCTCAAGTTTAGATTATCTCAAGTTTAGATTAGCTCAAGTTTAGATTGTCTCAAATTTAGATCAACTCGATTCTTAAATTCCTCGATTGGCGGACTTGTCCAATAAATGCAAATATCGGGGAAAAATCTAGATGTGATATTTCAATGAGTTCAATATCTCCCGAGAGCTTTAAAGTGTGATAAGGAAAGAAAGTCTCGTTTATAGTAAACTACGGTGATATGGTGACGGACGAGAAATTATGCGCCCAGTAACGCGGGTAGGTTTGTCTCAAAATATCACCTCGAGATGTTGCAGTTTGGCTATTACGTGAACTTTCGTGAGTCTAGTTGGGACACTTTTTCCACTTTAATTCACTCATTGAAGAAACTAGATTGTAGAGGCGGTAGCTAAAAAAAAGATCCAAAATTAGGTAAAAATGATCCAGTTTTCTCGAATTTGACACAGAGGTTCTTCTTATAACAGTGCAGGTTTTAAAAGAGATAATGGCAAGGGAATTGAAATATTGATTATTGAATTTATTATTGGATAAATTACTGGTCGAGTGAATAAGATTGGAGAATCGGAAATGAGAATTGAGAAGGTGGTCGCTGATAGAAAAGTGGGATCTTTTAGGAACTGGGAACTCGTGAGGCCTCGAAGGACGGAAAGAAGGATGGAAAAGCGTCCGGAAAATACCGGGCGCTGCTGACGAGCAACGACGAGACGCACGGAAGAGTGGACGAAAGGCGCTCGAAACGGGTTGCTGCTCCGTGCGATCGAGCGATTAAAAAATGCAGCAACAGCCCCAGGGCCAGCAGCAACCGCCGGGCGCGCCAAATGGCGTCGCCGGCGGGGCCCAATTACCTCAATCAGGCGGGTTGAGCAGCCCCGGGCAAGCCGGGGTGTCGGGGATCGCCTTGACAATGGGTCCCAACAGGGCGCAGATCAACGGCGGCAGATTCGACTTCGACGACGGTGGGACATTCTGTGGAGGCTGGGAAGACGGCAAAGCTCACGGCCATGGCGTCTGTACTGGTCCCAAAGGTCAGGGAGCCTACTCCGGAAGTTGGAATTACGGATTCGAGGTCTCCGGTCTGTATACCTGGCCGAGGTATGTTCACTTTTTTTAAATTATCATTTAACTGTATTTAATCATATTAACCAGATCACGGAAGAAATTATCCCTCAGAATTAATATTGTGACAGCTGTCACGTCATTTAAAAGGAATAATTTTGTTAAAACTTACAAACAATAATCAGAAATGATCTCTTAACTCTTTTGTAAATACATCTAAAAATATGAAAATTTCACAAAAAGTTTATTTTCTCCGCCAAGTCGTAAAGTTTGTTTAACTTGATTTTTTTTATTTACGAGGGAAATGACAATTCATTTACAAGAAGCGCGATATATATTTCAGTTGGAAATAATTGTAAACTGAATTTGACTCTTATGAGTGATTTGTGAAGCTAGAATCCATTTTAATTAGGAAATGTTAATATACACCGAATTTTCATACATATTGAATTTCGTCGTTCATCTGGAAACTTATAATCCATTTCAAAAGAACATGCAAATCGTTTCAGAGACAATCAAAGTCCTCGTTTTGCTATTCCACGCGATTAATATGTAAACTACGAGCGGTCCATAAATCTCAAATGGCGACGGATCTCTCGGCTATCGTTTCCTTTGATATATTTTTAACTCAAACGAGATTGGGAAAGGGTCCGCGAAATGCAGCTGTTCTCGCCTCGTTTCCCTAATTAGATACAATCCGAAATATCCAGAAAGAAATTCCTATCTAGTAACATTAACAGCTTCCTGACATTCGTATGTCAGAAAGCTGTTAGCGCAATGTTAACTTGGAATGTTCCAGCTGTGAACTGCGACTGGACTAAACGATCTGTTTTTTTATTTATCTCTTGATCTGATATTGCGGAAATGGAATCTGCTGGTCAGAGAACTTCAAATGGCCACTTCCTATAATAATATTTTGTGCGAAAAAAGTATTTTTAAATCTATGTCTTTCTAGAAAATAAACAAAACAGTAGAAAATTTCAAAAATGAGGAAATATCAAGCACTTAAATATATCTTTTTTCCATTCGATTTATGTAATAGCCTCGTAAAATTAAGTGTGATCATTTTCCTCGTTAGTCATAAAAAAAAATCGTAACTTTTCCTTTTATCACTATATATTTTCTTAAGTAACGTGCTTGGATGACTTAAATACGTTTTAGATGCATGCTTTCATTTTCCATAGTAAAAAATCGATTTCAACAACAGTATATAGTTTGAATCTGACAAATTATTAACCACGCGCATAAATGAATAAAAACCATTCATTTTCTTAGGCTTCGCAAATCGCATAAGAGATGAATGAAAGTTCCAGTAGAAAAGGTGGTTTTTAGTCAGACATTACAGCCCACATAAGCATTTTTCACATTCTATGTTGTCAATGTGTCGAATTTCATTCCAAATGTTCCAGAATCTTTCCTAGTAAATAATTCTATTTTGGTTTCGATTGAGTTCTGGTGTGGTTTGGTTTTCACTATACCCAGTGTGCAGATAAAAATTCCACCGTCAGTTCAGATTGTGTATATGATGAGCAGTTAAAAGACTTCAAAATAAAATAGTTACTAGGGTTCGAAACCTTGACCTTGGGGAATGTTTATGGGATTCCAAAGTGACAGTTTGCGTAACACCGGACGCACGTGTCATATTTTTTGTCGCTTGGGCGAGCTGATCTGAGGGAGCTCGGGTGCCGATTCGAGATGAGCGGAAAGCCTTGACACATATACCGGTATATTATACCTGGAACAGGCGGGAGACTCTTGCAATCCTGAAAGTAGGTCACTAAGTGCAAGGACAACGAGTCTGGGTCACTGGAATTTTAACCGTGACACCATAGTTCAGGGTCACTAGGGATTTTTGTTGGGGTGGATTTAAGACATGGGTAATTCGACAACTGAAGAATAGAAAGTCATTTCATATCATCCAGACTCAGATATCAACAAGCTAGTTTTTGAAACTACACCTATTAAATTTAATCCTCGCAGCAGGATTTTCAAGGTCAATAAAATCGATTCTTACCAATCTAATAAACAAGTGGCTCTTTTGTTCTGTTAGAGTATAGAGTATAGATAATTACATGACAACTACTTTATGACTGGAAACCTTAAGATCAAAGAGAAAAATCATTTTTAAAAGATTAAACAATACTTTTAAGTGATTTATTGTTTGAATAATAAACATTATATCAGAGATTTGACATTTTGATGAAATAAGAACAATATATGAGTAGATTTTTTAAATTGAGAAATCAACTTTGAAATACAACGCTCGATAATTTTACGTGACACAGAAACATAAAATTTTCAGAGGAGGATGTTATCGTTTTTGTCACGAAAACCGAATGCATTTAGTTTTCCTTGTTTACTATAGATATTCTCATTAAAAATGAGAATGTCTAAACGTGACAAAAGTGGCCATTTTCCACTTGAAGCATATTTTAAATTTCCATGGTTTCCAGTATTGTATAAATATTGAGATTAAATCTAAAGGAACGTATTTGAAATATTTAATTTAAGCAGACTTTCTTGTTTCATCGTTGTTCAGTAGTAAAGGTTACTTTATTAAGATAACTTCTTCCAATTTGAAAATGTTCTTTTCCGTTCTATGAATATTATTTTAGAGCGAGATTATGACTATTATCTTCAGAAAAAATTAAAAGAGAAAATTTAATCAAGTCATTTCTGTTTCTATTATTAATTGTTATTTATTCAGCCGGAAATTTCATTTGCCTTGCACTAAATCTTTATTGCTTTCGTCGAAACTAGTTAATAATCTTTTTAAGTGGTTCTCTCCTAGTCTGTCGCTACTATTACTATACTCTTCAATCTTTTATACATATATGTTGTAGATATTGTAGATGAAGTGAAAGAGGTATGAGTTTAGTCAGTCAAGTAAAGAAATCACAATTTGTAAAAATTCCGTATAAAAGAAATTCAAGTTTAAGAGCATCGAGAATAAAACAATTAAAACTTTTAATTATACGAGTTTAAATAATAAAAATTGGAAAACTCCCAAATGTTCATCAAGTTATCGTATAAAGCTTTCGAATTGCGAAGCATCATCATAACAAATTATCCAGAAGGAAAAATATCTTAATTTCCTTTCTATTACGAGTTAATTTTGAAAAACTGTGCATTGTTTAAAAAATACAGAGTAGTTTTTCATTTTTTCCTTATAAAAGTATGTAATATTATGTTTTCAAAGTGGAAACGACCCGTTATGGTCAGACAAAACATGAATTACAGTTGCACTAGAAGTGGAACTTTTTATTTAAATGACAGAATGTCTTTGTTTTTAAATATGTTAAATATATAAATTAATATATTTTTAATATATTAAATTGTTAAGCACCGTAGAAACAATTTTAAAAGATTGATAAATTTGCTTTGAAAATAATTCGGTGTTAAAGAAATTTGTAATGTGTATTGTTATATTTTGTTGGAACAATATTTCTGAATAAAATAGAATTTGATTACAGCTGACCTTCGACTAAAGGTCGGCAATATAAATGGATTTCAAATTCATCCTAAATGAAATATATTTTTTAAAACTCTTAAATATTCTGTTTTTTGTCATATACATTGATAGGTACACAATTAGAGAAATAATCCGGACTTTTACTTGACTTTTAGAAATCACGGGGCACATACAAGATCTTGGACTATTTGGAATAGAACTAATCCTCAAAATTCCATTATTGTCACACGAAGGTATATGTAAATAAACTTTTCAAAATTTATCTTGACAGAGAATTTAGCTCTTTACAAAAATCTTTTTCTTCTGAATAATTCTAGACATGGCTACGCGTACCGAAATTTCCATATATTTTTAACTATATATATCTTTCTAAATTTATCCTAACGTATTCCAACTCCTTCACTTGAAATGCATTAAAATTTATTTTCTGCTGCATATATTTGTTTGAAACGTTGAAAGTTTCTGCAACAAATACTGTATTAAATATCGTGCACTTAATTTTAAAATTTATTTGAGGAATGTTAAATGAAACGTTGAAATGTTTGCTGGGCGTACACTTATACACTAACAAGTAGGAACATCTTTTGTAGATTTTAACTCATGAGTTACATCTTTAAAGGAAGCTTTTTTTTAAAGTCTCTATTTAACCGATAACAGACTTCATATCTAAAAAAAACGGATTGTAATTAGAAAGCAGCAATCATCATTAGATATTAACCCGCAAATTCTGTATATTAATTTTTAAAATCTTTGATTATAAAACTTAGATTGTACGGCTTAATATTTAATGTTGGGGATCACGTAAATTTACCAAAATTTAAAATTCACGAAAAATAAAAATTTCCAAAATAGAAAATTCCCGAAAGAAAATAATAAAACCGAAATTTTAAATTCCCGAAGTTAAATATTCCCGAAATTGAAAATTATTGTTTAAAACTTATTTGTAAAATTTTTGTTCAAAATTTCTCTTAAAAATTTTTATTCAAAATTATGCAGAGCAAGTTTTAATAAAAATTTCTAAGAGAAATTTTGAACAAAAGTTTTTGAAATAAAGAAACAAAAATTTCGGGAATTTTCAATGTTGCGGGTATATTTAACTTTGGAAAATTTAAATGTCGAAAATTGAAAATTTCGATAACTTTCAATTTCGCAAATCCTAATTTAAGTATTATATATTATTTTCTTTCGGGAATTTTCTATTTCGGAAATTTTTATGTTTCGGGAATTTTCAATGTTGGGTATATTTAACTTTAGAAAATTTAAATGTCAGGAATTGAAAATTTCGATAACATACAATTTCGCAAATCCTAATTTAAGTATTACATACTATTTTCTTTCGAAAATTTTCTATTTCGGAAATTTTTATGTTTCGGGAATGTTCAACTTCGGGAATTTTAAATTTCCATGATTTTCAATTTCGGCAATTTTAAATTTTGATAAATTTACATGATCCCGTCTCGAATGGTATGATTCATTTTTCTCAGTGTATTAGTAATCCTCAAACTATACTTTACTATTTTTCAAGATTGAATAAAATTAATTTTGCAATTCAGGAAAAGTCGCCTCTAATATGTGTTGTGCTTATAATTGCAGTGGTGCGGTTTACGAGGGACAATGGCAAAATGGAAAACGACACGGTCTTGGAATGGAATGTCGTGGCCGTTGGCTTTATCGGGGAGAATGGAATGGAGGGGTCAAGGGTCGTTACGGCGTAAAACAATCCTCGACTTCGACTGCGAGGTACGAAGGAACCTGGGCCGTCGGTTTTCAAGATGGCTACGGTTCGGAAACATACGCAGACGGCGGTAAGTTAAAAAAATATATATGTATATATTATAACACTAATTTACAATCCGATAGAAAAAATATACATTTAAAAAGCCATTCAAATCTAAATGAATTGAGTGAAGACTTGAGTAAACTGAAATTGATATCAAGATTTCAATTATTGTTTATATTTAAAGTAACAACTTCTCTTTTTATTATAGACAAGTTTTTTCCTCTGCGGTATATTGCTTTTCTTCATCTTGCAAAGTAAACTTCACTGTCCCTTACTTTTCAAAGAATACATGAGATACATAAAACTGAACACAGCCATTTGGTATGCAAGAAATAAACTCACAATGTACCAGATAATTACAAAAATGTCTAAAGCTTTAAATTTACCTTTTTACGTTTCTGTAATGGCTTTTTCTTTCTGATACCCTAAACTAAGCATGTCAAAAAATAAAATTAAAAATTTTTAAATCGTCAATTCTTATATTTATAAGAGATGAAAATGTTAAATGGTTATCTTCATGAAAGATAAATTATCAGGGTAAAAGGAGTAATTTAGGGAGGGTATATTATTCAAGAATTGCTAAAAAATTGCTTCCATAAAGTGAGGTTGCGAAACAAACAAGTGACCTCGATCTCGGAAGACGAATTGGATAAACAAATCTTCGGCAAGACGTACTTGATGTAGCAAAAAAAAGTTCAAATAAAACTCATCCATCGGAAAGAAATGACAGATAGAATAAATAAAGAATTCTATTCATATGCCAGATACGGCTTCATACAATAGAATATGCCAAAAAAATATTACTAAAGGAATAAAAGTAATTCTTATAGAGAATGAGAAATTACTGAGGAAAAGAAAAGTTTAATTTTGAACTTTTCATTAATATACTACAAATATTAATCACTGTAAACAATAGCAAGAAGTTGCGGATTGCAGTAAATGCGAGATTCTGAAATTTTTTTTCTTAACATTTCTTGTGATAAACTGAAAGTGCAATGGATGAAACTATACTGTACTTCACACACATGACCCACTTTTTTGAAATATATTCTAAAATACTGGAATCGCGAATAGGTAAAATGAGTAGCGCAAATTCTTACGGAATATTTACAGGAATCCCAAGACGTAACCTTCGACTAGAATCATATTGATCCTTGTCTCATTCTGTCCTTGCGGAAACTTATTATTGCGCGGTATCGTTGATCCTTTTATTAATCACAGTTTGACTTAAATGCTCATTAAGGAAAGTGCTTCTGATATCAACACAACTCTATTTTAGTGGTCTATAATATTAACTTCAGGAAAACGATATACAATATTAAGAATATGCGAGTAGAGAGCATGATTTCACTCAAGATTATTAAGGCTAAGTGTTTTCTATAAAATATGTACTACTGTTTATAATATCCCTTTTGAACTATAAAACAGGGCTCAGAATGAGTGAATATAAACAAATTATCTTCTAATGAAAATATTAGTAATTGTTATGACGAAATTTTTTAAGCGCAGAGCTTTTGGTAAAAATATTTGGCTGATTTTATTAAGTGGAGAGAATTTTAGAGAAAGTAGGCCAGCTGTGAAAAAGACTATAAAAAAAAGTGTGAAGGTTAAGCTTTTAAACTCTTGTATATTTCTGAAAATCAGGAACTCAGTAGAGAATGTCAAACAAGATTAAAAAAAAGAGGTAGAGGAATGTGAAAGCGAATTTTACAAGCCGAGTCAAAGCTTAAATATAGAAGATTATTAATTTGTCAAAATAATTTTTAAGAAGGGTATATAGAATATTAAGGCGTCATCCATAAATGACGTTGCACTCTTTTATTGGAGGGAGGGGTCCGATCGAAGGTAATGAAGGGATCATTTTATTTATCCTTATGACGATACGTTTGAGGACAGAGATGTAAAAATTGTCCAAAAAACGACGTTATTTATGGACGACGCCATTTCAAGATAAGAATTCGAGGAAAAAACTGGAAATAGTTGGGACTGTCGTCTCATATCGGTGAATAAAAACAGGAAATAAGTCACTCGGGTAAAAATAATTTAAATAGTTTTATCTGCATCGTAGCTCTGGTTTCAAAAACCCCATAGGTCAATGAATCGAGTTTGTGCAGATTCAGTAAAAGAACATGTCGAAAGCATCATGTAATGACATATGTCAACATGCGCGATTTCTAAAATTAGTGAGACACGTAAGCGAGTAGCTCTATATTAACTGAGTCTAAAGATTTCCTTCTATTTTTTCATTGTTCGTGCCTACAAGTCGCTTGCGCGCGTCACTGGGCGTAAATAACTATATATACGACGAGGGTAGGCGTCAAAAGCCTCTAGAAAATTTCATTCAAAAGATTCAATGATAACAGGTTATCTATATGGGCAATTCTCAAGTACTTTAACATTTCATGTTTACCACTCTCGGCGCGGCTTTATTTGATTCATATATTTCCCCACTAGCTGTTACGTCGCGAAATTATTTCTACAAAGTAAGTTTCGTACCAAAAGCAGTAAATTTATTTGGCAAATTCAAGAACCTTACACCCACGCTCATTTCTTCGAGACAATATCCTCGAGCTCTTCGCTTAGAACTCTAGAGGTTCGACTATTGATTCCTGTTACATTAATTATTTGGAGACAAGAATCATATGAGAGAGTGCTTTCACGATCTTCTGTAATGGAAATGGCAATTTAATGTCCATAAAGAGTTTATGAGAGTTAAAGTTTATGAGAGTTCAGATGTTTGCGATCTCACTGATCAAATTAATTAATTCTACTATAAGCGTGCAGAATGATACTCTGCATGCAAAATTTTCATGTGAAATATCAAGTAAATTTATTTGATTTATATTTTACAAGAATTAAATCAATTAGTTATTTTTCATCTCGCGAGTGCAACGAATAAGGAGAAACAGACTCGTTATGGTCAGACAAGGTCTGAAATGAGTTTCCAGTAGAAATGGCCGTGTTTATTCGGCCATCATCATTTTTACCTCCTTTACTTTCTTTATTTCTGAATAAAATTTCATTTTGTATATTCACTATGGAAAAATAATAATTCATCCAAGTGACAGGAATATAAGCTTACAGACTTCCGATTCTCGTTTTTGAAACTTTTAATCAATCACTGTAATTGACTGCTACTCGAAAAGTTCTTTCAGAAATGATTCATTCTTAATATCCTCTTTCTAAGGGAATATTCTGAATCAAGATTCTAATTCTAAATATTACCCATTATTTTTCACTTATAAATATTACACTAAACCTGAAACTTCACTGAAAATATTCACTGAAAAATTTTAAATGGTATCTCGTGGCAAAATTTATGATCTTGGAATTCGATAAACTGGAAGCATCTCGAGTGTGACCTCGTTAAGAATGCATTGGTAGAGCCAGCCGATAACGGACGTCCGGTCTATTTGCATTTGCGATAAAAAGGCGTGTGCGGGGCTGGTCAGCTTCGAATAACGTGAGCATTTCATTTTTCCTTTAGCAAGCAAGTGAAAACGAAGGAAGGAATCGGTGAGCGAGCAGATACGTTTTATTGCATTTCATCCTGCCACTGCGCTCTTGAGCGCTTTATTTAGACCTTAATGATCCCGGTGTCCGCGTTTTCGGGGCCACGGTAGTTGAATCGCTTCATCGCCCCGATCCCCAGGATGCAAATCGAATTCCGGGACTCGAAAATTTACTCCGCTTTCCAGATTATCGTAAAAGGAATAAAAATATAAATCCAATGGTAAAACCTGACCTGCTGCCATAAAATGAGAGCAAAAAGCTGAAGATTTAATTAAAGCATTCCTTTAACAACGTTCTAGTTTAAGAGAAAGAGATTTTTATACATTCTCATTTAATTTTCGCTTTACGAGCGATAAAATCTGAAAAAAGAGATAGTACATTCTTTTACCGGACAAATATACATGCTATTTTTCAATTTTTATTTTCACATATTATCTGTTAATTTTTACTTTCGTAATATTTTTTGCATGTCAATAAGTAGATTAAAAAGTGCAAAAATTATGTGAACTTGTTCTTAGTGGATTGCAAAGGTTTAAAAAGTTTTTAAGGGATTTTAAAGGATTTTAAAAGACATTAAAGATTTCAAGATCTTTACAGTATATCAAAACATTTCAAGATTTAAGATTTTAGTCTGTTTTACAAGAATCTAAGGAATACTCAAATATAAAACAAGATCAAGGCATTTCAGAGGATTTCATGGATTTGTAAAATTTTCAGATTCCAGGGTATTAAGTGCAAGAAAAGTTCATAAATCTTTAAAAGGTCTACTCGTTAATTTTCTTCCCCTCTTCTCTGAGAGTAGAAACAGAAATCGTTGACTCAAGTTTGATAAAATTGCAAAGGAAGCTTTCTCTCAAAGAAAGCAGGTAATGAGACACACGAGACAAGACTATAGGTCTCGGCAAAGTCTTTTGAGTACATATAGAAGTAAAGAAGTTAGGTAACCAAAGAAAGAAAAAAGAGATGAATCTCCAAGCCACTTGAGCCTGCTTGAGCCGAGAAACGAGAAATGGGAGGTTCTCCAATTTCTCTCAGCCACACGAAACCGACTCCTTACAATTTACATCACATAATTCTCGAACCGGGCGTTGCATTAAGCTTGCGCGATGGGTGCGGATCATTTTATGTATGCAGAATGTATTCCAGGCAGACCTTGACCCCCTGCGAGGTCGTGAACTAACGGTACGAATACTAAGTTAGAGGATGGATGGGACACAAAACTTCGTTATCGTTAAATCGAATTCAATTAGCTCTCTGTTGATTGTTAACTACTCTTACATTAATTTAGTCGATCATTATGCAAATTGCATAACTTCAATCTGGGAAGTTGCAAGAATAAACTAAAATAAAGGAATTCTTTAGAAATTCCTTAAAATCTCTAAAATCTCTTAAATCTTGAAAATCGAAAGAAAATACTTTTAAATATTTTATCACTACACTGAAGTGAGCAACGTTTATGATACAAAATATAAAAAAAAATAAAAAGCGGGACTTAAAATTTTACTGCTCAGAGTTTTATTTGACAAAGAAACATTTTAAAAAGAATTACAACCCCCAATACTGTTAAATTCATTAAAAAATGGTCTAACTTCGTGGGTAGAAATTTTATTTCTCAGAACTATTCCATTTTATTTGACGACGAAACAT
>CAJFCP010000035.1:6285795-6311112 GCA_904066005.1 Synergus itoensis | reverse complement strand
GTCCAAAAATCGCCGAGAAAGGCGTTACGTAATAAATGGACGACCCCTAATATTAAATACTAATGATAGCATATGACGTAATTTTCTTATTAAAATTCACCAGCATTGTAAGCTTTTTTTATAGGACATGAATGTTATATAAGACTTAAATAGAGAAAGGCATTTGAGAAGATAATATTACACAACATTCGCTTTTCTTCTGGAAGAAGATAAGGGAATACGTTTCGAAAAGTGCCAATGAGTCTGACGACATATTAGTGCACACTTACATATTAATGAACGAACAGTTGTCAGCAGAGTTCAATGAGACAATCGACCCTTGCAGACTCTAATCATTATGTAATATCAGCTTGAACACACGAATATTGAATACAGAATAGAATATTGTCTTTAATTTTCTCACAAAAAGCAGCAGAATACTTGAATCAAAATTTTCCTCTCCGATTATTCAGGAAAGCAATAAATTCACCTAATAGCGAGTATTTAACAGTTTTAAAGCCCTCGAGATTAAATACTTGCATACCGAAAGAAAAAAGTTGTGCAACCAAATTGAAAGGGGTCAGGGACGACCCTGTGCCACTCAACATAGAATGTCTGATTTATTGTTCTTGGTTTTATATTTATAACACTCCGTTCCAGTCATCCATTTCATTTTTTTCCTTTTTATCTCACATAAGAGAAAATTTTCAATATTGCACGTAAGAAATTTAGTGAAAATACGAATCGCAGATGCATATAAATAAATTTCATCTTAAATGTATCCTAAACTATTTTAACCAGAAGAGCAAACATTATTTGAGTGCATCGGTTAAAATTTCATTGAAGTAGAAAATTGACTTCCGCGAATATTAAGAAATGTCTTTAAAAACGTATCCTATTAATAATTATAGGATTTACAGATTCTAAAGATTATTTTAACCATTTATCGATTCTGAGAACTTCAGTAAAATTCCTCAATATCCATTTACATATTTAAATCGCTTTCGTCAAAGCTTTCGGTATAAAACTTATCGAATTAGGTAACTAAAGAAAATGTCCATCATTTACAGAGAAATATAAAAAATAAAAAATGTGTAAAAAATCTACCGTGACTGCTTTTGGGAGGAATCGAACCCTCATTATCGATGCTTATTGCAGGACTTATCACGATTAAAGTTACCAGCTAGATAAATAAATCATTAACTTATTAAATTAGTTATACACAGTCTTTGCTGAATTAAAAAACCAAAATCAATTGACAAATGAGCTTTTGAGCTTTAGAGTGTCTATTAAAATATTATTTTCCTGAATTTATAATGAGATGTAAAGTAGTGTGTCAGATGACCATACAAGAAGGATTACCAACAGAACCGAGGGGTAGTCAGTGACGATCTGGTAGAAGCTGTGGACCGAAATACACTCGCACGGTTAATTCTTACTACTACTTTGTCAGATTTTGTGCATGTGAAAAGGACCCACACTGACCAAGGTGGTCGCGCTATTTCAGGCAGACCAGCCAGTGCCATGTAGTGGCGCAGGGACGTATGAAACGCTCGGTTTACCCCCAAGTCGCTATTTACTTTCATCAAAACGTTGCCAAGGGGAAAGGGGTGCTAATGGTTCGCGAACTAATAACTGCTCGGATTTGTCGTTTTCTAATGGATGCTCGTTACATCGCATTTTGGGGCAACTATCTGTCGCACCTCTCAACATATGTCATATAAACGATCCATTCATGACAGATATTTCAAAAGGGTCACTTTCTGACACCAAAACCGAAATCCCGCGATAATTTTAAATAAGAAGATTCCATTTATTTTCCTTCAAACAGGATGTCTGCTAAATTTTTCCCATGAAATTCTCAGAAAATTCCCGCTTATAAATATAAGGTCCCTCTTACGATGGAATCATTAAAATTTATTATTAGTTTGTTACAATTTACTTAAAAACCGTATTGTTTGATTTTTTAATAATTTTGAAGAATTTTAATTTTAAGTAAGACAAAAGTAGCGCAGTTGAGTTGTAAAGAATGCGTCAAATGACTGAAAAGTTCTGAACGTTCAAATGAACGAATTTTTGTAATGATTGTATTTTAAACTAGAAACACGGAAAAAATAAAATGGCTGAATTTACCATTTAAAATAGTGAACATGCGCTCTGAACGCATATTTCCAAGAATTTAGTAAGTTTTACTATTTAAAATTGTAATTTTTGTTAAGAAAATTGCAAACCCTGTTTTTTCATTGCAAAAGTTACAATTTGAAATAGTAAAAGTTACTAAATTCCAGGAAAACTGCGTTCAGAGCGCATGTTAACTATTTTAAATGGTAAATTCAGCCATTTTATTTTTTCCGTGAACTATTTCAAAAAATATTGATACATTTGCATTGAAAATAAATCTGTATGCAAGAAACTTGTAATTTTTATTGTTATTTTTAGTGCTGAAACAATATTTCTGTACAAAATAGAATTTGGAAAAAAATATTACGTTCATTTGAACTTCTAGTACATCTACTTTCAGTAAAAAAAGGTGAAAAGGTAATTTTTTAAATAAAAATAAGTGAGAGATAGGTATCAAAATAGTTTGAGGATTTTCGTAAAATTTAAAGGATTTTAAGATACTTTAAGGGATTTCAAATAATTTCATGTTCTTTTTTTTAAGAATTCTAAGAAGTTTTACGATTTTCAATAGATTTCATAAAATTTCAAGAGATTTTAATGATTTTAAATAATTGCAGGCGACTTAAACTGATTTAAGAAGATTTAAAGGATTTTAAAAAACTTGAAGAAATTTTGAAGGGACTTTAAAGGATTTCAAAAGATTTCAAGACATTTTTAAAGGGTTTTAAGGGATTTAAAAAATCTAAAGGATTCTAAGGGCATGTGATACTTTACCATAAAAGCAATTTAATTCCCCCAAGTTTATGTTCGCAATAAAAAATACTTTTCATTAAAACTAAGCCATTTACATCCGTCTGTATGAAACGAAGATAAATGGCCTAGTTTTAGAAAAAAATATTTATTATTGTGAATGTAAAGTTGGGAATTTAAACGAATTTCAAAGGAATTTAAACGATTCAAAACGATTTTTACAAGATTTCAAGAGATTAAAGAAAAAACCAAAGATTTTAAGAACTTTAAGGGGTTTTTGAAAATTTAAACTATTTAAAAAGATTTCAATCGATTTTAACAATTTCGAGAAATTTCGAAGGATTTAAAAAGATTTTTAAAGAAGTTGAAGAGATTAATTCAAGAAGAGATTTAACAAAAGTTGCGTTAAATACAAATATGATTGTTCAGAAAAGTTTGTTCAAACCGAAAATCCACCTCCCGCATCAAAAATAAAATCAAGAAGAATTTTTGAATGTTTTTCAATTTCCGGATTTCCGTGAATTCCCATACAGTAGACAACCTGCTTAAATTAACAAAAAATTCCCTAAGTCTTTTGGCTATAAAAGTACTAAATTCGTTGGAATGAAAACTAACCAAAAGATGTCAGTTGCTAAAATCTCTGAATAGAATAATAAACAGATCTCCAAACATTCAAAAGAAAATAAATAGAACTTCAAATTTTTATATTGAAAAGTTGTGTCACAGTTTACTTACTAAATCCTTGCACGTGTCTATTTACTCGCTGAAATTACCTGAAACAGAAAAAGAAAACATTTCAGTTTATAGGTTTCCAAAATCAAAAACCTGTTTAAACTCAAATTTTTTACAGGTTTTAAACGAATATTATAAGATTATTATACAAAATTTTACAACGTTGATTTGTAGTTAAAATGTATTTCAAATCAATGTAAAATATCGTTTTTCTGTTAGTGTTATATTAATGAAATACATATAGTTAAACAAGTACGCCTCTGTTTTAAGATAATACAAATAACACCTTTATAAAAATGGTGATCCGACTTCCCCAGTCCTCAGTTCAAGTCGCACAATGAATCACTCACAAAACATTGCACTCGTAAATAAAAAAAATTATCACTTATCACCTATCACATTATAATCACTACATAAAGAATAAAATTGACACTATATCGCAATCGCGTAACGTTTGAGACTAATGTTTCACTTTGCATTCCCACGACCTCTCCGATCGAGATTTCAAAGCAAACTAAAAGGCAAAGGTTGAAAACTTCGAGCAAAACAGACCCCAATAAAAGCGACCTTGTGGAACAATGGAAATAGTAAATAGTAAACAATTCAAAATTTGAAGAAGCGCATCTAAGAGAGGAATTAATTAAATCCCAAGGTCTTCCTGGAAATACGATCAATATTTTCATCTATTAGTAGTAATTTCATTTCAATACGAAAATCAAGGGCATGTGGTAATTACCATCAGAGAAAATTTAGTTTCGCCAATTTTACACTCGCAGTAATAAATATTTTATGTTAAAATTAGGCCATTTACATCCGTTTCGTACATACAGAGTTCAATGTCTTAGTTTTAACAAAAAATATTTATTATTGCAAGCATAAAATTGATTTAACAGAAGTTTTGAACGTTCAATTGAACGAAATATTTTTTCCCAATTCATTTTATCTCCAAAAATATTTTTTCAGCTAAAAACAACAATAAACATTCCAAGTTTCTTTCACACAGAATTATTTTCAATGCAAATCAATCAATATTTTAAAACTGTTTCTAGATTAAAATACAGTCAACACAAAAATTCGTTCATCTGAACGTTCAGAACTTTTTAGTTATTAAAATTGGCGAAACTAAATTGCTCATGGTAAAGTATCACAGCTTTACGAGAGCCCGGAAATTCAATTTGAAAACGTTAAGGAATTAATAAATAATTAATAACAAATTAATAAAGTCTTTTAAAGGACTCTTATTATTCACTTTTTCAATTGAAAAAATGACCCTTTTGAAAAATGGTAAAAGGTGAAAAAGTTTTCTTGGTATTTAGAGTACAGCTTTGATGATTTGAGTTCAACAACACTTGAAAATCGACCCCTAGCTAACTGAGGTCGACAATTCATCCTCAGGCACCCACACGAGATTAATCTCCTCTTTCGCGAAGAAGAAAATTGAGTCAAGAGTTTAAAGGAAGAATTATTTATATCATTTGCAGCGCTTACTTTCACGCTATGTGCTTTTATTACATCGCATAATGACTCTCTAGCTAGGAAATCACAACGTTGTCTAATAATTAGAGCATACATGGGAGTCTCATTAAAGATGATACACCATTCTGCAATATTGAAGCTTACGTTATCATCTTTTGTTGAAACTATTATTATTCCGAGTCATTATCAAATCTGCCCTCCAAATGAAAATAATAGCAAAATAAAATTCACAAAAGCTCTTCTTCCTAGTTAGGTTCACAACATTTACTTTCAACTTAATATTACTAAATTACTACACTCAGAAAAAAGTTTGTTTGAATCAAACAAACGTATCATTGATACGTCAATCAAAAAATATCTTTGAATTAAACAAAATTTGTTTGATTCAAATAAATTGTCTTTAACTCAAAAAAATTGATTTCATCATATTAAAAAAAAGTTTCTTTGAATCAAACAAATTTTTGTTAATTCAAACAAATTTTGTTTAATTCAAAGATATTTTTTGATTGACCCTATATCAATGATACGTTTGTTTGATTGAAACAAACTTTTTTCTGAGTGTATGTAGCGAAGATTTTCCAATCAAAATATGATTGAACATTTAACATTTCTGTAAATATGGCGGAATATATAAATATGAGTTCCCTGATAGTCACAATTTTATTCCTAAAGGATTTTTTGACTGCAATGTCAATAAAACGTGAAATACTCATTTGTCAATGTTTATGCATCATTCTCGTTGCTGCCTCGCCGAAAGACAACGATTTCGTCGACGGAACTTTTTGTCTCTCAGCAATTCCGAGTTGACCTGAATAGCACACATGAGTGCAGTACCCAGACGTTCTGCAGTCCAAGCCTAAGGGTGCGAACACACTAAATGAGATGCACATTCGTTGATGAGAGATTGAGCATATACGCTAAATTCACACCAGAGTATTTCCATAAAGCTGCACGTTACGTGAATGTAACTTGAATGTACAATCAAAGCTTGAATTTCTCGAGAGCATTATTCTCGACCCAAGATGTAATTTACAATTGGAACGTGGACAGTACCACGTTCCCAATAGACTTCGCACCACTGAACCTCTCTACATCACGTTTTAGCAATAATGCAACCTACTCTTCCACGTAAGAACTTTGTTACAATGAAACCTTAAACGAAACAAATTAATTAATTGATTCCAGTTTGTATTCAATTTATGAGAACAATGCCTATAATGATTGTATAATATACCTTCATAACAGAAAATATGCTATAATTTCCACATAAAGTAGAATATATTATTCAATGCTATTATAAAAACTGATGAATGGACTTTAAATACATTTAAAGAAGAAAATTTTCATGTTTTTGTGTACTGTCCTTCGTGAATGAATTAAGTTAATTTGATGAACAAGCGTACAACTTGAGCAGTTCAAATTATGTACATGCTCAATGAGTCAAACGATCTCTTTACGGGTTGGTCAACTTTGTCTCGTGACCATAATTTAAAGCAACACTGTGTGCAGTAAATAGAAGGAACTTTACTCAGATGTGTATAGGTTTACATAACGTTAAAGTGTGGTCAGTGGAGCTTGAAGTTTGTGCGAAAATCATGAGCGAATTATAAACTTTCTAAGCATAAGTTGCAGTATATGCAATTGACTCTACATAAGATAATTTACACATCTCTATAAATAATTTGAACCTGTAAGTCCCTATAAATTATGTCAGTTTATTACCCTGCGAAAGTTTCGAGTTATTTTTTTGTAGGCCAAACATAGTTCGTAAGATATTTTTAAACAGGTTGTAGAATGCCTTTTGAGAAAAGATGCACGAGGAACTTATTTTTATGCAAGCTTTTGAACCCATATGCGAGCATGGAAAGCGGATATTAGTCATGCAAGCTTCCAAGAGTCGACTTGTAAAATTTCATTTCCTCCTGGTAAAATCATGAGAATAAGCACGAGATGAATCATGGTCAAGAAACGAGCCTACACAGAAGCTGGAAGTGTGTAAAGTTCAAGAAACATCAACTTCCTCCGGGGAAAAGATGCATTAGATCAAAAGAAAATTCCCTCTTAATTAATAATTTAAACTTTCAAATAATTGTAACAATAATTATAATTTTAATTACAATTGGCAATAAAAAAAACTATTGCTAGAGAAAGAGATTATCTTAGTAATTAAAATAATAATTTTCAATTCACAGTACGTTAATCTTCAGTACAAAATTAAAGTTCTGCAAATAAATGTGTAATATTCTTGGTGACACAAATTCAAGTGTGGTTTCACCGATTCGGAATTCGCAGATTCCTTGAAACAACACCCACACACTTATCGGTGTATTCCACCCTTGAAAACTGAAACGAACGTCAAGTCAGTCAGTATACCTCAGAAACTGAGTCACAGCGAGAAAATTTTGAAATTTGATTATGTTTTGGCAAAAACAATGCACCGTATTACCGACTGCAGATAATAACGTCGAGAATTTCGGCAAATTGTCGATTTAAGTTTACCTATGAAATCAACGTCATTCTGCAGATAGATTCCCTGGAATGTGAGCTTTTATTGCTGAATTCGAGGTACAATGCTTCTTTCTCGAAGTTGGCACAAATAGAACTATAGAGACGGCCAAGACGAATGCTTGAATCAAAACCGTTGCAATTCCGACGTGAATGAGGTAGAAAAGACGAGGCAAAATGAAAACGAAAACTCGATTCCTTTTTATGGATATTGTATGTGTTTCTAGGAAGAATGAAAATGGACAATCTTTATGAAACTGAAGTTTTCTACGTTTACGTCAACGAAAAATTATTTTTTTGTAAAAAGGACGAGATCTAAAATCTGATTGCGCTAAATGGTTCCATTTGATGTCAAAAGACACACAAAACAGTTTCAACCCCCTATCACACTAGCATCAACCCTAAATCATCCCCTAAGTACAAAAAAAATCATAGCAATTCCCCTAGCTTCGAGACCTAAAATTTTATTCCTTTAAATAATTCCGTTCAATGTCTAAAGAAGATCAAAATAGTTTCATTCACCTAACCCCCTAGGTTCACCCTCAAAATCAGCCCCTAAGCACAAAAAAATCATAAATGCCCTAACTTCGAGATCTAAAATCTGATTGCACTAAATGGTTCCATTTAATGATCAAAGAAGCCCAAAACAGTTTCATCCAACTAACTCCCTAGGTTCACCCTCAAAATCAACCCCTGAGGTTAGGAATTGTAATTGAGGGTGAACCTAGGGGGTTAAGTGGATAAAACTGTTTTTGGCCTCTTTTAACATTATATGAAACCATTTCAATTGATAAAATTTTTGGTTTGGAAGTTTGGCAATTTTTAACGATTTTTTTTGCACTTATGGGTTGATTTTGAGGGTGAACCTAGGGGGTTAGGTGGATAAAACTATTTTGAGCTTCTTTGGACATTAAATGGAACTATTTATTATTTAAAAGAATAAAATTTTAGGTCTCGAATTTAGGGGAATTAAAATGATTTTTTTTGTACTTAGGGGTTGATTTTGAGAGTGAACCTAGAGGGTTAGGGGGATGAAGCTTTTTTGGGCTTCTTAGGACATTAAATGGACCCATTTAGAACGACAAAATTTTAGATTTCGAAATTAGGGGAATTACAGTGATTTTTTTGTACTTAGGGGTTGATTTTGAGGGTGAACCTAAGGAGTTAAGTGGATGAAACTGTTTCGGGCTTTTTTGGTCATTAAATGGAACCATTTAGCGCAATCAGATTTTAGGTCTCGAAGTTAGGGGAATTGCTATAATTTTTTTGTACTTAGGGGATGATTTGAGGGTGATCCTAGAGCGGTAGAGGGTTGAAACTGTTTTGTGTGTCTTTTGACATCGAATGGAACTATTTAGCTCAATCAGATTTTATGTCTCGTCCTTTTTACAAAAAAATAACTTTTCGTTGACGTAAACGTTGAAAACTTCAGTTTCATCAATCTTTTGGGAATTGTCAGTCGAATTGTTGGATCTTTTTCCTACTTTCTTTTACCATAAGATCTTTATCATAAGGTTTGCTCCCAGTGTTCTCAAAATGATTTGCTTATCCCAGAGTTCAGTTTAAAGTTTTCTTTTACTAAAGGATCTTGTACGGAAAATATTTATAGAATATAAGCAAATTATAGAAGAATGTAAAATGAAATGAAATTATTCTACAATTTGTTTTTTTATAGGTACGTATCAAGGACAATGGTTTCAAGGGAAGCGACACGGGTATGGAGTAAGGGCAAGTGCACCCTTCGGATTAGCGAGTCATTACAAACCCAACAAGCAAATTAGGGCATCTTTGACTTCTTTAAGAAGTGCAGATGGAGGTCCCATGGCGCCGACGCCAGAACCAACGGATAAGAGAGACCGGAGGGTTGATGATAGCAGGGGAGGGTTTGTTTTGATGGCCAGAAGTGATGATCCTCCAGCAAGGCGGAAGAGCTTAACAGAAAAGTCGCTAAAGAAAGGCATCCTCTCGGTAAAGGAATTTTCTTTTTACTTATTATTATCTCTTCACAATCACATTTATAGAAACCATGACTGAAAAGTTCTGAACGTTCAAATGAACGATTTTTGTATTGTATTTCAAGACATTTTTAATGGTTTTAAAGAATTTCAAGGTAATTAAACAAATTAAATAAGACATCAAGAAGTTTCAAAAGGTGTCAAAAAGATTTTGAGATAAAGTTCCAAAAATTTCAAGTGATTTAAAAGATTTCGAAAGAGTTGAAGTATTTTCAAGTTATTTTAAAATATTTTTAAGTATCACTGGAGACAATTTTTTCTGCTCTTGAAAATATTTAAATTATGTGAAGAAAAATAGATTATTATATAAATTTCTGCTTCAAAATTCTGGATTATGCGAAATTGTGCGATGAAGAAATCAGAACTATATTTAATTTAAAAATTCAATACTGGCATAAATATTACATCAAATCTCAATGTTTTATAAAAATATCACTAACTTTTCGAAATAATGAACATTTTTTAAATTTCTGGAGCTTATTTTAAATATAAATTTCTATAGAATCTGACATTTTTTACTTTTTATTGTGCGGGACTTAAAGTTGGCGTGAAAAAGTTGGAAATATTTAAATATTTTTCCTACTGAGAAAAATATTTTTATAAAATATAAAAAATCATTAATCATGATGTTTCTGCAAAAATATATTAAAATTTACATTCACTTGATTTTTATTATTATTTTCCTACTGATCAGATAATATTGAACTTTTTACTTATTTAAAATCCAAATTTGAGCCCTTGTACAATATGCAAAGAAATAATTGTACAATTTTTTAATTAAGTCTAGCAGATTCTATAGAAATCTACTTTTAAAATAAATACAAGAAATTGAAAAAATGTTCATTATTCGAAAGTTATTGATATTTTTACAAAACATTGAGATTTAACGTTCTTTGAAATTTTAAAAAATTGACAAAGTAACTTCGTCCTGGACTCATTTTGATAACTTTTAATTTACTTAAAAGAAAAAAAGTGATCTTTGGAGAACTTAAACGATCATCGAAATACAATTGAGAATATTCTCAAATTCTAGCATATTCTCAATTCAAAGTGTTTATTCTCATTCTAGCATATCCTCAATCAAATGTATACATTAATTGATAGTTTGTACGGTGGCTCCCCATCCGAGTATAGCCAAGTCAAGCGTTTCTTAACTCATATGATCGAACGAGAAGCCTTAAACAATTCTATATATCCAAGCGGATGAATATATATAAAGAAATAGATAAAGATAGTAACTTAATGTCAAAGCAATATGAACCTTCAGAAATCTTTCACAATTTCAAACTAGCTGTGAATTCGATCTCGGGTGTTTCATTTAACTGTATTTATATTTTTTTTGTGCTCATTTGTTGAGCAGTTTGCCTCCTCATTATGATGAAGTTCCAAATGCATTTGATTCCTCATAAAGGAAGTATTAACGATTTTCTTGAATATTAAAAAACATTCTTAATTCCTTTTTCCCGAAGAAAAGAATCATTTGATGTCATTATTCATATTTTTAAATAAAATGTATTAATATTAGATTAATAGATTTTTTACAAGATTTCAAGATATTTTTAATGATTTTAAAGAATTTCAAGGAAAATAAACAAATTAGATAAGATCTCAAGAAGTTTCAAAAGATGTCAAAAAGGTTTTGAGATAAAATTCCAAAAATTTCAAGTGATTTCAAAAGATTTCAAAAGAGTGGAAATACTTTCAAGTTATTCTAAAATGTTTTAAAGTATTTCAAGAGTTTTTAAATGATTTTCAAGAATTTAAAGGGATTTCAATAGATTTTATATGATTTCAAGAGAGTTCAAAAGAGTTTAAAGATTTTAAAGAGGTTTTAAGACATCTTGAGTGATTACAAATTTTTTTAAATCTCCTGAAATAAAAAAAAATTGAATATTAAGATATTTTAAGACAATCTATAATAAAAGAAAATCTATAAAAAAATGCTAATCTTAAGAATAAATTTTTTAAATGATGTGACTTGTACACTAAATAATGAGTGTTTGATACTGTTGTAGGGGTTGAAGATAAGAAAACAAAGGAGCACAGGTGACCTTGAAAAACGCGGTACGGGTGGTAGTATAAGGAGCAATGCCAGTTCAGCTTCCTGGATGTCAACCGAGAGTTCTCAGAGCCAGGCTTCAGCATCAGTTCACACCGACAGTCAAACGTCCTTTGTTATCGAGGTGGGTAAAAAATATCACAATTTATGATTTCTGGAGAAAAATAAGCTCTTTTCTCCTGGGAAACTTTGACTTTCCAATGAAAAGTGAGATTTTAGATTAAACTTGAATCACTTTTGTCGTCTCGAAACTTCCACTTGGTAAGGAAAACTAATAGATAAGTTTGTCAGTTGAAAAGCAATTTATCTCAATATTAATTTCTTCAGTTTTTCATAACTTTGGAAACAACTATTGCATATTAAATAACTGAAATAAAATTACTGAATTACTGAATTAACTTAAATAAAATTTTAACAAATCCAGAAACTCTGTAGTTGAAAAGTACAGAAAAATGAACCAAGCATTTCTGTGCGAGAAATGTGAATTATTTGTAAACATGTCAGTTGAACTGATCTTGCGAAGGAAACGCTAAAAGTGCAGCTATCGACAGCATGCATTCTATTTTGGCATTTATTCTCCTTCCTTCATCGAGAAGTAAGAGATAAAAGTAAAATCGTTCTCTTCAAAGTTGTTACCTATTCCTTTTGTACTAAAAAAAGGCTAGAGTAGTCTGAAAACATTTTGCTCTTGCAATACTTTGTTGAGTTTATCACTTTATATTGTGATGAATAATAAATAGACGGAGAAGGAATAATACCTATAATCCCTTGAGAATGAGAAAAGGTACGACGTATCTCTCCGATTATCTCCTGAGCGTGATAAGATAATGCCGATTTACTGGGGAGAGTCAAAAAAGGGATGAAAGGTTAACCAGTAATCTCAAACATAAAAATAGGTAATAGAATATCAAAGAATAAGAGAGTCTTATAATCCTAATCTTCACGTATTAAAGAAAATTCGAAAAATGAATAAAAAAATGAATAATAATTCTAAAAACTCTGAATTTACAGGACGAGCAAATGGATGCCTCTGTAACGGAGACATACCTCGGCGAATGGAATAACGACAAAAGGAGTGGCTTCGGAATCTCCGAAAGAAGTGATGGTCTCCGATACGAAGGCGAGTGGTTCAACAATCGCAAATATGGTTACGGGGTGACGACTTTTCGTGACGGTAGCAAAGAAGAAGGGAAGTACAAGAACAACGTTCTCATCACGAGTCAGAAAAAGAAGCACATGTTCTTAATAAGATCCACGAAATTCCGAGAGAGAATAGAAGCTGCAGTAAACGCTGCTCAAAGAGCCAGCAAAATGGCCCTTCAAAAGGCTGATATTGCCATTTCAAGAACAGCAACAGCTCGTGCCAGGGCTGAAGTTGCAGACATAGCTGCTGAACATGCCCGAGAAGAATCTGAAATAGCTATAGCAACAGCCCGTCAATTTGCTCCAGATTTCCGACAACCGGGATTAGAGAGGCTGAAAAATCGAGAAATCCCCAGATACGTGCCTCCACCCCAGGACACTGTTCCAGCAAAGAGTATTTTGCATAAAACAGCAAGTGTTGATCATCCCGGGTCTAGTCCTAACAAGGCAGCTTTTTCTGATGAAAACTCTCCATCATCGTCCAATCCTGGTCCAAGTCATGTGACTCAATCAATAACCCAATCGATACGAAGGACTAGTATGAAACCAGCCCAGAACCAGATTCCGCATCAGAACCAAGTGCAAAACCAGGTGTCCAGTCAGATGTCCCAGCATCTGCCTAACCAGCTGCCTAACCAGCTGCCGAACCAAACACCTAACCAGATTCCTAACCAAATTCCGAGTGGGCAGACACAGTACTCGAATCCGCAGACGTCCTTAGCGAGCTCGAATCAGTACCCTCAGATGACCAATCAGCTGCTCCAGAATCAGTACACGAATAGTATACCCAACCAGTTCCAACCGAATACTCAACAATTTTCACCAAATCAGTACATGCAATCGATACAGGGCCAGTATCCTGGGCAGAGTAGCCAGTATGGACAATCGCAGTATCAAAAATCGAATCAGCAGGAACAATATAATAATTATCCGCCTACGACGTCGACAACTCAGGGGTACCAGAATCAGTATCAGCAGGGTTACGCCAGCCAGCAGGTGAGACTGATTGTGTTGGATTATTTATTGAAAGGATATCTCCAATTGATTCATTTGAAAAAGCACAAACTCTAGTTAGAAATAAAAGCTTTTATTGCTGAATATTAATTTTAGAAGGTTTTTCGATGCTTATTTGATTCGAGCTTAGATTCGACGTAAATATTTGTTAGATTGAATATAAATATGGACCGTTCAATATCTGTATTATATATTCCTGATGCCCTCAATAAATATCTGGATTAATTAAATTGTAGAGCGGAAACGCTTTTTCAAAACCAATTCTATCTTTAATGTTACAGTCAATTTACTCATTCAATTATAAGGTTTTATCATTTATTTCTTTTCCCGATATTTTTAAAAAATATTTTTTATATTTCTTTCCAGATTTTTTATGAAGGTGTTATGTTATTTGAATTATGATTACTGTTACCTTTATCCCTAACGTTTTCATGACTAATGTTTTTCCTTGAGTTTTTACATTCTCATCATTATTTTTAGGATTTCCGTATAATTATACAAATTCAGTTTAAAACTGAGTATGAGATTCAATTAAAATTAAATAAAAAGAGAGAATAAGTTGAAAAAGAAATTAATTAATTAATTAAAATTAATAAATTGATAAAATAAATTAAATTAATAAATTCCAAGAAATTTTTATATTTATATTACATTATATTATTCTTCTAATTATTTCATGTCAAGTGATATACTTGAAAAATGTATCTTAATTAACGAAGCATGGATGTATGATTTACGGATGAAAAATCATATGCTACTCGAGGTTAAAAGAAATTTCACATAAAACTCTTTTTAGCACTAACTAAATTTAAAATAATAAATTATTATAGGTGAAAAAAATATAAATTATTATATGTGAAAATAATAAGAACACACTCCTAATTAAACAACGACAAAATATAAAAGTATAAATGCTTGTTAATTCGATATTAAAATATTTTTGAAGCTTCAAGATGCAAAATCAGAAGTTACTCTCTTTATTCAAAAAGCAAAACTCTTTTTTTTCTTTTTAGATAATGTCTCCACAACCTCCAGTCATGTATGATTCTATGACCATGGGTCAAATGAATGAATTCGGATCACAACTTTATAGTGTAAGATTATCAGCGTTTGCAAAAATGATAGAAAAAACCCTTTCTCTCAAAACCCTCTGTCTGAATAATAAAACTCAATCGTACCATTCTCATTAACTTTTTTAATCACCCCCCATAACATACGTATAAATAGCAATTTGCCAAGCAAAAAATCATATGGCTTGAAGTTCTATACGTTAAACAAATAAATAACAACCCTTATTAGATTGTATATTACGACCCACTTGTCGCTCTCTATGTGCTTCATTTATATAATCAAATGAAACCTCCACCTTATTTGTTTCTCGTGTGAATAAATCTAATTATTTTCAAAGCAGAGCATGTTTCCTATGTTTGATATAATTAAAAGTTAATTTATTTACAAGTTGATTGAGATGTAGAAAACCCACAAATAGAATTGTGATATGAATAAACACGAATTGGTAAAGTTATCAAATGAAACTCTTGTGTTATGAAAATTGAGTTCCACTTTCGAAACAGATATTGATAGTTGAAACAGGCCGGTATTTTCAACTTTCATCTGTGCAGAAAAGTACTTATGGTAAAAGAATAAATGAAAAATTTTCGAATGGCAGTTTTTCGTCTTTTTATAAAGAATTAAACAAAGAAAAATTAGAACCTGCCATGGTTGCATGTCTAATATGGATAACAGGGTGGCCACAAGATTCAATTCTTCAATCTCCCTGACATTTCCCTGACTTTCAGACAAATTTCCCTGACATAAAAGTATTACAAATGCGCCCAAATTTTAAATAATAATACTATTGAAATTTTTCAAAAATTTCATATAATATCTCTTTAAATCTTTTGAAATGTAAAATCACTTCAAATCACTTAAAATTCGTAAAAATCTCTAAAATTTACAACCTTGAAAGTCTCTTAAAATTCATTGAAATTTCTTCAAATTTTTAGAAACATCTTAAAATTTCACGAAATCCCTTCAAATTTATTAATATTTCATGAAATCCCTTCAATTTTCACTAATCTTTTTTAAATTCCTCAAGATCATTTGAAATACTTTAAATTCCACGAAAAACTTCAAAATCTTTTTAAATTCCTAAAAATCTCTTAACATTTCCTGTAATCTTTCAAAATTCCAAAAAAATATTTTCAGAATCTCTTGAAATATTTTTACATTCCACGAGGACCTTTAAAATCCCTTAGAATGCATCAAAATCTCTCAAAATTATTGGAAACCTATTGAAATTCTTTACCTACTGAAATTCCTTAAAATTCGCTGAAATTTTTTGAAATTCCTAGAAAAATCTTTAAATTTCTTAATATTCCACTACAAGATTTAAAATTCCATAACAATTATCATGCAAAATCTTTTACAAATCATAAAAATCTAGTGAAATTCTTTAAAATTCCCTAAAGTGCATTAAAATCTGTAAAGAAAAAGTCTTGAAATAAAAAATCTCACAATATCTTTTATAAATCATAAAAATTTTGTGGAAATCTTTAAAATTCCATAAAAAAAATTTAAAATCCTTAAAATCACTTTAAAATAATCAAAATTCCTTAAAATACGTAAAGATCTCTTAAAATTCTTGAAAACCTCTTGAAATTCCTTAAACTTCTCAAAATCTTTTATGAATCATAAAAATTTTGTGAAATTCTTTATAATTTCACGAAAAACTTTAAAATCCTTTAAAATATTTAAAAATCTTTTTAAATTTTTGAAAACTTTTCAAAATTCCCTAAAATTCCACAAAATCCTTAAAAAATCATAAAAATCTCGTGAAATCCTTTAAAATCCCATGAGGAACATTAAAATTCCTTAAAGTTACTCTAAAAAATCACATTTTCTTAAAATTCTGACAAGCTTTTTAAAATCTTTTAAAATTCCTTAAAATTCTTTGAATTCCCTAAACTTCCTTAAAAATCTCTTGAAATTTCATGAAGTCCTTTAAAATTCAACTAAACCTTTTAAATATTATCCAATTCTCTTGTTATCTCTTTAAATTCCTAGAAACCTCTTAAAATCCTCTAAAATTATTGAAAATGTCTTTAAATCATTAGAAACCTAGATAATCTCAAAGAATACTTGGAAATTATTTACAATCCTTCGAAATCATTGGATAATTTCTAAAATTTGTTAATTAAACTATAAAAGTTATATATGTTATGACATAAATAACATAGTTAGCATAAATGTCGATTTCTATGTTCCCTGACAACTATTCGCATTTCCCTGACTTTTCCCTGACTTCCCTGACAAATTTCTTTTTCCCTGACATTTCCATGATTTCCCTGACTTCCCTGACATGTGGCTACCTTAGATAATTTACTTTTCATATAAAATGATAATTCTAACTTGTATATAATAATTAATTTTTACAGACGACAATGCCGAACCAGTATGGACCAGGTCAAGTGAATCAGTACAACGCACAGCAGCTTTATGGCCAACCGCAACAACAGCAATATCAACCTGATAGCCTCGTAGACGGTCAGAGGCCATCTAGTGCAACTAGTATACGAAGAAATAGCAGAATTTTAAGTCCTCAGGACAGACCAAACATCGGTGGTATTGGTCAAACGCTTAACGACAGGTAAATAATTATCCTCACATTATTATATTAATTTTGGATGAAGGAAAGAAATAAATATGGCTTGGTTCAACCAAATGGATTAAATTACTCTAAAGGCTTGTGAACAAAATCAGGGTAGCCACAAGAGTCAATTTCAAAGGATTTAAAGGCTTAATCTTAATTGAAATGCTTATCGGTTGGAGTAATCAGATTATTGCAATTATTTTTATAAAATTTCAGGTTAGATCACTATAAAAGGCCACCGAGTAGAGACAGTTCCGTGGATCGATATGCCAAAGCGCACTCCAGGTTGACAGGGTCTAGACAACCGTCCGTCGACAAAGTAGCTTCTCCTCCACCTCAGGATGTTCCCGAGAGGTGACTTATTATGCAATATCATTTCTATCAACAGATACTTAATCCCAAATCTCGAACCGGAATAAAGTTATTGAAAACTCTCATATTTTTCGTGATATTTTTAGCATTCCGTATATAAAATCTTTAAGATAGAAAAAGGAAAGCTCTGTGATATTTTAAGCGAAAAAAGGAGTCGATCCCAGAGGAGCTAATTATTCGCCTCTTTATTTTTCAGATCGATAAGAGGCCCCAGTGCGGCCAGGGCTGGAACGCCTCTGAATGGATCAGTGATCGGAAATGGAGCCGCGACACCCACGATCGCGACACCGACTTCCGGTCAATTCGAAGGAGCCCTTCTGAGGAATCGAAACCTAGGGCAAGACATCCTGCCAAGTCCTGGACAACCTAAGCGGACGGAGAGCTTATATGTCGCGCCTGCTCGAGGATCGGCCGCTTCCGGAGGAAGTGGTGGAGGCGCAGGGATCAAGGTGAGTTTAGTTTACATATTTTATTCTTTTTTTTTTCAAATTGCCTTCACCTTTTCACATTCATTGGCATACGATCACTTCAACACTCTTCTTACATGTCTCAAACACTCTCATCCGGATCCAGTAACGATGAATGTCTCCGGATCCAGTTTCAGAAACTCGAAATTTACGTAGAAACTTAGGACCGGTTTCTGGGTTTCTTCACTTGTGTTGTATACAAGAATAAGAAGTACATAAATAATTTTAACTTCAGACGTAGTTTTTTAATTAAGTTAAAATTTGATAAGTGACTGAAATATTTCTCGATTTTTAAAATTATTTTCTGTGCGTTGTATACTTTATAAAATTAAATCAAAAAGGAATAATTCCCTGATTCAAGTTTACAGGTGAAGAAACCCAGTCTTTTTTTTAATTACAGTTACTGAACAATAGAACAAATACTTTCAATATACGAAATATAGAAAGTAGCACACATTTTACACGATATTAACTTTCTGATAAATTGTTTGATAGAGAATTCAATTAGTTACAATTTTAGAGACATTGTTGATTAGATTCTTAGATAGTATTGAAATATTTTTCTACTGCTTTCAAGTCTGTTCTGAATGCTAAGGGGGTGTGCAAACTTATGATTAATTAAATTGACCCTTGATATCAACTAACAATCTTTTTTCCAATCTACATGTTTAATAATTATGTCTATATAACATTTCTGTCAAATTTATCTCCCTCTTTTCACTAATTTTATACAAAAAATGCCTAATATTTTTAATTCTTTCCAGAAACAAGTTGCCTCGTGTAAAAAAAAACTAGTCTCCTCGAAAATTGATACAAAATATTGGGCTGAAGTTTTTAGACGTCTACGAATTTTTTTCTCTTTTTCAAAGATTCTTTTTTTTATTTCCAATAATTTATTTATTTCAACTGAACGCATGGGAAATGTTTTTGCAAACAATATTTATATTTTTTGGTGAGAAATCTTTGATGGAAAAAAAAAATTGAGTAAATGTCTACAAAGCATATTCAAGAACAGATTTTCATTGACACATTTTATAGTTTGTACGGTTGGCTCCCATCCGAGTATAGCCAAGTCAAGCGTTTATTATAACTCATGTGATCGAACGAGAAGCCTTAAACAATTTTATATATCCAACCGGATGAATATATAGAAATAGATAAAGATAGTAACTTAATATCAAAGAAATGTGGACCTTCAGAAATCTTTCACAATTTCAAACTAGCTGTGAATTCGATCTCGGGTGTTTCATGTAACTGTATTTATATTTTTTTGTTGTGCTCATTTGTGGACCAATTTGCTTCTTCATAGAGGAAGCATTAACGATTTTCTTGAATATTAAAAAACATTCTTAATTCTTTTTTCCCGAAGACAAGAATCATTTGATGTCAACATTCACTTTTTGAAATAAAATATATTAATATTAGATTACTAGATTTTTTACGAAACCTTTTTACTTTCTTATATGAGCTTTCAATTTTGTTTATTTAAAAAATTACAGATAAAAACGAAATTTTTCAAAATTACAAATAACCATAACTTCCTTAATATTCAATTAAATGCATTAATTTTACAGATCAATCGATGCGTCTCGATACAACGAATTTTTCTCCCCCGTTTTTGAATTTTTCTCCCCCGCTTTGAATTTTGATTATTTGAGAACTTATATACTAGTAAAATCAATTTTACAAAAAAATAAACATACATCATTTTTAAATTCAATATCTTGAAAAGTCCTTGGGGACGTTTTGAGATATTGGTTGTGCAAATAAACCTTACAAATTTCATCTATTTATCTACAACTGTCTTCAAGTTATAGCGGTGACAAAAAACAGTGACATCCATATATTTCATACACACACATCCTTACATCCGGAAAATTGATTAGAATGCTGTATGAGACATTTATCAACATAGGAAAGTTTAATTAAACCATTTTAAAAATACTGGAAAATGTAACTTCTATAAAGCTCTATAAGGACTATAAAACTCTATTAGGAAGAAAAAGTTTGCGCACCCCTAGGGCAGAATTTTTAAACAATGTTACTTTCTATAGTATTAGAAACTCGTACAAAAGTTTCAGAATTATGACCCTGTTCTTTAAAGTTGAATCAAATTAAAAATTTGATTTCATGGACTATTCACGGATTTTACTGATAGTTTGTGCAATTTTAAATAGCAAGATTTATTTATTCTCAATGTCCTACTACGTAAGAGTGAAGAATCTCCAGCTCGCATAATCCATAAAACGCTATCCTAAAAATCCACCTGTCTGTACCACCCAATTCTAAACCCATCTTGCCAAAATTTTTTTCTCTGACTTTCTGTAACTGTGTGGCGTTTTGTGCTGTGTTCTGTGCATGCCAACCCAGGACGCAAGCCGGACGGTCCCCGCCTTCACCGCAACAGCAAAGGGCCGCGCAACCCTATAAAGTATAAGTATCACAAAAAATACATCGATATGCGAATCGCAGAGCTTACTAAAGCGATTCGAGCCTTAAAGAAAGGTCGCATCCTCTCTAAAATTTTTTGTCCTATTACAAATGCCTCGCTGTGTTATTGCTGCACCGTTCATTTATCAGGGAGTATTCGCACAAAGTATACCTCTTCACTTCTTAAAATGGTCCAAAAATAATCATTTTTATCAGAAATTTATAACACTTGGATGATTGACTAATTTCTTGAAATTGGAAGGATAAAATACAGGAAAAATATTTTATACTATTTCAATTTAACTTTATTTTATAATGTAATCTGACATCCGTCCACTAGTAAAAGAGTTACATAAAGTAGTTATGTTAATTGCGAAGGGTAGATGATAATGTTTCTCTTTGCAATTACCTAATGGGTAATTACTTCACAATTCTATATTTAAAAACTCATCAGTATTTAAGATTTCAATTTGAAGCCGTGCAATTTAAAAAATTTAATCTATAATTTCTATTTTTTAAACTCGTTATTCAATTTTACACAGTTTCAGCTTTTAAAGTTTAAATTAAAAAATAAATAAATCTAATGAAAACTAAAAGGTAAAAAACAGTAAAATTAGATCATAAAATCTTTAATGTACAGCCCTCTCAAATTGCAGAGATTGACATACATCGTTGTTAACGTCCAGCTGATAGTAAAAATGATATCGAAAGAAAAAAGTGAATCCACCAAGTGAATAAAGATTCTTAGAAAAAGTTTTTGGACCATAAAGTTCTATAGGTGTAGTTATTAAATTTAATTACTGATACACAGTCTGATGAGTATAATATCTTCCTTTAATTAAACCTAGGCGTATCATTTCTCGCGCACAAAATACTTTATCGAGCGATAAATTCTCGATGAACGATTATTTTTCTATAAAAAAATATATACATATATATGTATGTATTGGGAAAACACTAGATTCGAGTAAATTATCGCTCGCAATTGCTTTCATGCCAAACGATGCAACTGCTTTGTACAAATTATTGTTGTTTTCTAAGGAAACGATCGATGTTATCCAGTTTTCAATGTTATCAAAGAAAACTGGTAGAAATTGATGGGCACGATTCTAGGTGACTTAACAAGTCGTGCCTCCAGCGATCGTAAACACAATTTTTTCAAAAATTGATAAGCGATATCGTCCCACGTGTAATCGAGAGACCACTATATGTTAGAACAATAATTACGCACTCGCAGAAAAGATTACACTAATTCATAAAGAAAATTATTTTCAAAGAAGCATTACAAAAAATTCAAAATATTTTTAATTCAACTATTCAATTTGGTAAATATCTTACTTCATCAATTCAATGGTATTTATTTTTATTGGAGAAGCCATGCTTAAGTGAAAATAAACTTTGCAAGATTTACGACAATGAAAAATTATTTTTTGTAAAATCAACCCCTAGGCACAACAAAAATTATTAAAAATCCCTGAACTTCGAGATCTAAAATTGTGGTCTTTTGAATGGTTTAATTTAATGCAAATAAGATCGAAAAAGATTCATTCACTTATCCCCATAGAATGATCCGAAAAATCAACCCCTAAGCACAAAAAAATCATTAAAAATCCCCAAACTTCGAGATCTATAATTTTATTTTTTTGAATAGTTTAATTTAATGTCAAAATAAGACCGAAAAAGTTTCACCCGTCCACCCCTATAGGATCATCCTCAAAATCAACCCCTAAGGGATTTTTAATGATTTTTTAAATGATTTTCAGGGTCATCCTATGGGGATGGGCAAATAAAAATGTTTCTGTCTTATTTGAACATTAAATAGAACCATTCAGAAAAATAAAATTTTAGGTCACGAAGTTTAAGAATTTTTAATGATTATTTGGTACTTAGGGGATGATTTTAGGGGTGGCCATAGTATGGTACGGGGTTGAAACTGTTTTTTTGTACTAAGGGGTTGAATTTGAGGGTCATCCTATAGGGGTGGGCAAATTAAAATTTTTCGGTCTTAACATTAAATAGAACCATTCAAAAAAATAAAATTTTAGGTCACGAAATTTCGGGATTTTTAACGATTATTTGGTACTTAGGGGATGATTTTAGGGGTGAACATAGTACGGTAGGAGGTTGAAACTGTTTAAGGCTTTTAGTGCAATAAAATTTTAGGTCTCATGTTTCTTCCAAAAAAATAATTTTTCGTTATCTTAAACCTTAAAAACTTCAGTGTCATATGTCTAAAATATTTGTAATAACTGTTAAAGTATATAAAATATAAATATCAAGTATATGAATTTTAATATTTTTTGTAGTGAAAAATGAAATCTTTTTTGAGAGAGCTAATGCACGGTTCCTCCACAGCAAAGTAACTGATGCCATCCAATTTATTTATTTTTCTCGATAACGGCCATCAATGCACTGTACTGTATAGAGAGTTAAATGCAAATTGATATACACATATATACACGAGCGTATAAGAGTACATTATTTACGAGACAAGGTAATGTTAAAACTGCACCTATGTTCGAGCATGTAGAAAAAAGAAAAGTACGTGCGTGCACTACTTGTATGCTCTGTACTCTTATAATTACATGCGAGGAAGAGTGAATGTCTGTTCGATGAATCTCGTTCGATATATAAACACAGTAAATTGAGAAAAGTGAACGGTAAGGTTGTGCGCGGTGTAGAGGCGGGGACCAGTTTTTTTTTAAAACTCTTCTACTTTTTTTTTCTACACCTATACACTCCTCTTCCCAACCTCTCACCTCGATTCTTGACCTATTTTAGAGCTTTGATCCAGCAAATTTCCTTAATGTCTTGTTGATTATTATAATTAATTATTACTGATGGCCAGTGAGATATCCCAGAAGACATTAATAACATTTAAGAATGACATTTTAAAGGAAGAGATTAAAGTCTGCCCATCTCGTACAAAAACCACACTATAGCAATTACTATTGCCCTGAAATCTATCCTGTTGATCTGCTTAAAAAAAAAAATGACAAAAAATTTCGTTAGAAAATAAATTCAAAAAAACCGTGTCCTCTACCTCCACACCGCTATCCTGTTTGTCAGAGATATTATTTTTCTAACGCATGACCCTACACCGTAACGCCATTATATATTGTATAGTGTTTAAACATAGACCTTGTTGACACCCACGCCCGGATTAAAGTTTAAGTATTATAATTCAAATACTAAAAACGGTTATCATTTAATATTCAGGGTTTTGGTGGGAATTTCCTGTAAACTCTTTGCAGAGTATTCTTTAATATTTAATTGTTAATTATCGTGATCGATATAGTAATTAACCTTCTTTTTTTAAAACTGTCATGCGAGGAGCAAATAAATTTATTGTTCGTGCCTTTATTGAATGACGGATAGCTAAAAGAAAAACTAAAAAATAACAAAAAACAATAAAAATGATAAAGTTCAAAAACAAACTAAGAGAGTCGGGTGCAGTTAATCCGCGCCTGAGCACTTCACAGATAATTTCTAGCACGTGAATTATTTCAATTGTTATAAATTAATAAATTACAGGGCATCAAATCATTATCAGTTTCACACCTTGTATGTTAATCTGTAGATCGTGAACAATGTTAAAACAGCACTCCTTCGAATATTTTTTTCCTAAACTAAAAATCACCTTAATTATTATTATATATATTTAAGTAAAAGATTTAAACGATAATTTTAACGCCACTCAGTTTTGATTCGATGTCCTGATAACTGTGTCTTACAATCTATATATTAAATAAGTAATAAACATTAAATAATGAATATATTTTATGTACAGCTTTATTCGTGTTGCGTCTTTGTAAAAGATACCTTTAAAGGAAATGTATAAGAATAATTTAAAGTATACTGCGTAAAAATACGGAATAAAATGTTTGCGTGTAATACAGACAAAAATGTACAGGGACATTTATCGGATTTACCGAATATCGATAAAGGCAATGACTAAGAAAAAAATAATGTTGTACGTTGTCGTTTGCAACGTGTTAATATAAGTACCTATATATATTATAAGCACAAATACTCGTCTTAAAAAACTGAAACCTCATCTTCCAAGCAAAGGTATTTACTTAACAAAAAATGTTTCACTCAAGTATTAATTATACCGCTAGTGTCCTATGTATGGAAAAATTTATTGAATATGAATAATATTTTTAGAATCAATAATCCCTTATATAAATGTGGATTGTACAGTTAGATGTAAACAAAATTGGTTGATAGTTTTGTACCTGATACATTTTTTTAGTTAGGAAATTTTTATAATCGATTAAGAAAATTTTTTGTTGCTTTTATGTTTTTACATTCCTAATTTAAATTCCGTAATTTATATAGCGAGGTCGGTTATTAATATTCAATATTTATATTAATAAGATTGTGAATGTATTTAAAAATAAAGTTCCATGCATGAATTGTATTTAAACTACAAAGACAATTTTTCTAGAGAAGAATTAGATTTAAATTCACCGCTCATCTTATATGAAGTTAAACTTTTTAAAATTAATTTCCTAAAGTTTTACTTTATATTTTTATATGAATTTTCGTATTCTTTTGGACCCGTATTGAATATTTTTAAATGTGATTTACATTTGATAA
>CAJFCP010000035.1:6185715-6263345 GCA_904066005.1 Synergus itoensis | reverse complement strand
TTTAAATTAAAGAAAGTTTTTTTGATTCAAAGAAATTTTCTTTAATTAAACCAACAATTTTTCTTCATATCAAAGAAAATTTCTTTGAATCAAAAAAAATTTCTTTAATTTAAAGAAATTTTTTCTTTGACCGTATATCAAAGAAATGTTTCTTTGATTTAAAGAAACTGTTTTCTGGGTGAAGTCCATCAGAGACTGATTCAAATTTGAGAACAAATCGAACGGATAAAAGTAAACAGTGGACAAAAATATTTCGTTTATTAAACATATCCGTAATTGTTTAAAGTAAATGTTGTAATTACTTCAGAAGATTTCACTGACTTTTGAGAATTTAAAGAAAATTCCAGCGATTTCAAGTGACTTCAAGTGGATTCACTTGATTTCAAGAGAATTCATTTGTGTTTATGTGAATTCATGTGATTTTTTATGAATTCAAATTACTTCAGATGCTTCAGAAGATTTTATTGAATTAAAGTCACTTGAAGTCATTCAAATTTTCACGTGATGACTGATTTTGAAGAATTTTAAGTAATAATAAACAGTTTTATGGCATTTCAAAGAATTTCGCAGGGTTTTTAGTTATTTTTAAGTTACTTGTGAAATTTTAAAAATCTTACAATAATTTTAAGGATTAATTGAAGGATTCATGGATATTTAAGGAATGTTAAAGCATTTTAAGTTTATTTTAAGGGGTTTCTCAAAATTTCAAGTAATTTTAAAAAATTTCAAGGGATTTCAAAGAATTTTAAGTGATTTTTACGTTCTTTATGGAATATTAAGAATTAAAATACATAATTTTAAGTGATTTTAAAGAATTCATGAATTATTAAAGAATTTTAAATTATTATAAATGATTTTATACATTTTCAAAGGATTTTAAGAATTTTTAAAATTTAAGTGATTGTAAATAATTTTTTGACATTAAAATGTTTTCAGGTTCAGATATTTCAGAAGAATTCAACGAGTTGAAGAGATTTCAGGAGAATTGAAGAGATTTTAAGTGACTTGTCTACAAGCGTCTTGAAGTGATTTTAAAGGATTTTAAGTGATTTTACAGATTTTCAAGAGGTTTTGACTGATTTCTAAGAATTCTAAGTAATAAATGATAATAATAAACAATTTTATGGCATTTCAAAGAATTATGCAGGATTTTAAGTAATTTTTATCTTATTTATGAAATTTTAAAAGAATGTCAAGCATTTTATATTATTATTTTAAGAGGTTTCCCAAAGTTTCAAGGGATTTAAAATGATTTTAACGTTCTTTGTAGAATTTTGAAAGACTTAAATAATTTTAAGTGGTTTAAAGAATTCATGAATTATTAAAGAATTTCAAAGCATTTTAACAGATATTTCAGAAGAATTCAATGACTTGAAGAGATTTCAAGTGATTTCAGGGGAATTTAAGTGACTTTAAGTGACTTCAAACGTCTTCAAGTGATTTCAGGTATTTCACGACATTTCAGATATTTCTATAGAATTCAGTAAATTTCTATGTAAGTTGATCAATTAAATCCAAGATCGAGAAATGAGACAAGATTTTTTACAAAGAAAAATTACTATATGTAATTCATTGTATCTTAAAAAACATATATATAAAAAAATTGCCTTCAGTATTCTGTTTTTTTTTACAAAGGAGATTAATTTTTTTAAATTTCAAGTAAGTACGATCCTAGTGGAGACCTTCATTGGGAGAACCGTCAAATGATAGTGATGATAGACGCGCGCTCTTTCTATTCTCAGGTCGGATAGTAAATGCAGCGTAGTATCCCATTTTTAATCTGACTGTAGGTAGTAAACTTTTTAGAACTTTCGACGTTATATACGACCACGCACCGTACGCTCTCAATTACGAATAAACTCTATTCAACGGTAGAAAGAGAACTTCCACTATAAAAACGTGTCAGCTACTCTTATGTCTCTATATGTAATTATACTTTCTAAAACGAGAGCATTTGCGATTCCCTCTCGAATACTCGGCTGGTTATAATAGAATTCTCGCATGAAAAAGGATTAGGCTCGTTGAGCCTAATCACTGAAAGTTCACAACTCACGTGACGGAATAAAATTATGCTATGAATTACGAGTAGTAAACAAGAAAAGTTTCTTTACATATCATGTCATTTCATCTGTAGAATTATTCTAATTATTCTCAATTATACTTTTCATGTTTTCCCTGACCTGTATCAATTGGAAGACAATTAAAATATGTTAAATATTTTATTTAAGTATTTTATCTTGCGATGTAGAAAAAAGATTTTTCAGGGAGTTTAACTTTCGGTTTAACCTCTGTTGTCAAAATAAAAAAGAATCATCGAACCTCAAGATTATTTTAGTAATACGCGAAACACAAAGTTTACCTTTGCCAAGATATAACTTCCAGCCTAACAAATTATCAATTCAAAATACATATTTCATTTTAAAATGATAACATTGAGAAATTGTAATTATTAGCGAAAAGATTGGGATAAAAATTTTTTGAAAAATATCAAAGCACCCAAACTTTTCACAGTGTAGATATATGTATAGATATAAATAATTATTTCGCAGCCTTATCGCTATTTTAAGGTACTGACGTCGTAAGTCAAGTTCAAGTTTTATATAGTTTACGAAAATCCATCAGATTTAAATCAGAAATGTGTTGAAAGTATTTACTGAAATATCAAACATTTACACTGCATTGGTTGCAGCGGAAATCTGAATTTTGGCCAATGAACTTTTCTTCGAGTGACAATTGCGTCTCTTCGGAGAATATGTGCGTACATCTGCATCTGCAGTATTTCCTAACAAATTCTCGTTGGCGAACTCTGATTTCATGACAACGACAAACAGGAGATTCTGATACCACATATATACACTGACACGTGTCTACATGCAACATGTGCAAGTGAATATGTGTCATCACTTTGCTATAATAAACTTACAGCTCCTGAAAAGTCAACCAGTTTATTTTAAAGTACGGACAAAAAGCAACGGTCTTTGAACCCAAATCAGTTGACCTTTAACTAAAAGATATTCAAGGTATTTAAATGTCACTCATCATTTTTCTACCATCGAGAATATACTTTTTACACACTTACATGCCTGCAAATAAGTGTATATAAAAATAAGAAATATCTTACTAAAATAGAATTCAAAAGATATATTCGAAAATCTATTGGTATTTCAACAATTTTCTGAGTAAATAGTTTATTTTTTCCGGGTCTTAAAGAAGTGTTAATTCTAAATTATTGAACATCTCAAAAATAATACACATCTTTTGAAATTATCATCACACAAATGGACGTTTTCTTTACTCTCAGGAATTGTAGTGGATTGTGCAAGAAGTAGTGGTTTGGCTTTGGAAAAAGTTTCAGAAAATTATTTTCAAGAATAATAAAACTGTGACGATTCGGTGGACAATTTCAAATTTCCGGGTTTTAGTAGCTTAGGTTTTAGGAACTGTTTGTTATATTTATTCCAATAAATGTAAAAAAAATCGTCTGAAATTTCAATCCAATTCATATGTAGTATAGATAATTATTAAAAAAATAAAAACTTGAATTTTACTGCGATTAAAAGTAAATTTCCGGTTTTTAAATTAAATTTCCGGTAATTTCCCGGTTTTTCCCGATTTCCCGATCTAGTCGCTACTCAGTATATGTATACCTAAATCGAAAATCTTGAATACCTAATAATATTCAAAACTAACATTTTTTCTTTAAAAATATGTACTCTTCGCTTTTCTTAAACTTCTATAAATAATGTAAATACCTAGATAAGAACCGCCTATGATACAATGAGAGTTCATTTAGTAATCTTTGAATTTTTGAGAGCAAAGGAGACTTGGAACATGTCACTCTCTCCTTTAAACTTTTTTTCTATGTTGCGCAAAGTACCGATTAGACAACGGCGCAATAAGTAGCAATTCAAAGAGTACTGTATGTTTCAGTGTCAATGAGAATTATTATTCAGGAACGATTCGTACGTATTGTATTCTAATATGGAGTGCCTGTTCTGACTCTCAATGATAAATTTCATGTGTGAACTTTATTGCAGAGACATCGACAATATTTATTTCATTTCGTTATATATTGCATCTCTTTTCAGGAGACCAAGTTCCCAACAAAGTTCAATATAAAAAAAAAATTAACCACATTTAAATACAAAAGAATGTGAATTTAATAGGTAATTATTTTAATATAACTTTGGAGGAGTTCCTGATTAAGTAAACTAATTACACATTCAAATAAAACCAGCAATGGAAATCTAATTAGTAAACCAGATCGACTCATCTTATTCACTTGCAAATGAATGACTTCTAATTAAATTGAAGAAAATTAGATACCAAAAGGAATCAGTTATTTAAATTCAGAATATTATTTTCTGAGGAGAGAGTAATTATAGTCCGGAATTAATGTATGTGACCTACTTTTAGAAGAAAAACAATTGATGCAAAATTTTTGTTGTTGTTTGTAACAAAAATCCTTCTATAATTCTCCGAAATTTAAAAGAAACTCAGCAATAGCTCAATTTCATTCATATAATGTACAGCGATTGCGTAGTCAAGGCGTTTTGAGACGTAGTCGTAGTGACGATCGAATTTTGCTAGTTTCTTTCTTCCCCACTGTTTATATACACGCAGATGTTTTGAGTCATTCCACGAGAATTTGACCAGATTTTTGGAGCAGTAGCAATTATTAATTTAAGCAATAAATTAAATCTATAATATTGTTACATAAATACATTATATTGTTTTTTTTTTATATATTTATACTGTAAGTTAATATATATAAAATATAATATGAAAATCGAATTTTTCCTAACATAATCCTTCATATTACCTCCATAATATGGAGAGACTATAAACTCGAGTTCAATGAATTTAGTTTTCCACATGATACAGATAGGGTGAAACATTTTTATCAAGTCACAGCAGTTATCAATTCTGTAACCCGCTTTATGAAGGTCGCCTCCAGTTTTCTGATTAGTATATTAATTAATATGATAATATACAACTGTCAAAATAAATCAGGCGTAAATAAATACGTTTTAATGTTCCTGTGTTTCCTTTACTTTAAATAATAATAATATGCCTTTCTAAGATGATGAAATAATAAACGCGATTGAACAATGACAAAAAAAATTATGCTTTGACGATTTTAGGCGAAATTAAATTTTTGATCGATTTTACTTATTAATTTTATCAAAATTAATAAGAAAAATATAATTAGTAATAATATAATATTAGTATAAAAAACTACCTATAAAAAAAACAGTAAAAAGTGGAAAACAAAAGATGGAAGCCTGAATTATTTTTCAAAAACTGGCGAATTCTGAAAGGAATGACCCACAATTTCTAACACTGTGCACAGTCGGACGAACAGGCAACAGCTCTCGAAGACTCTCCACACGGAAGAAAACAATGCAAAGCTGATTGTGAGTGCTGATTCTGCCACAGCGCAGTGCGCATCAGGACAATTATGGCAGCACGTGTCTTCATCACAGTTCACAAGAGATTCCTAAACACGTTCAGATGCACTGAACCTTAATTAATAATTATCCTCTATTTCGACGACTAACACTATCCAGTTACTGTTCACAATGTAAACCGATTAGTATACACATTCTAAGCCTGGGGATTTAAGTCTTCAGTTTCAGAATCAATGAAATCAGCTGGTTAGAAACCCTACAGAATGCACAAACATTGCTACAATTATTTTTTAAATTCAACTTCATGAAAAGCGTATAATTTCTAATTTCAGAATTTCAGAGCACGAAGGTGAAATATTACCAATTTGGAAAGCCTGAAATGTTCTTTGAAACTGGGAGAACACTCCACCAAGTTTCACAGCTTTATATCAGTTTTCCTTTCAAGGTTTATTATCACAACGTTGAGAAGATTAAACTGAGGTTTTTTAAAAAAGTAATTCGTATTTAGAAGTCGACTAAAGCTTTTTTCATTAAACTTAATAAAAATTAACTAGGCTCCTTGTATCCCTTTTTACTAGTTACGCTACTGAGAACAACCTATTGGGGAATGGGAGCTAACTTTTACAGTTTTAAATAATTCAAAGATTTTTATACGCCAGACATTTGTATTTTTGTTCAAGATTATTTTCTTGTTTCTGATTATAACTTTATCGTCACGGATAATTAAGAGGCAAAAAACTTTACCTAGATTATAAATTATTTTCATTTATAAACAAAGGTATATACATTATGTATGAAAAATGTGGGCAACTGTTAAAACTTAACTATTCTGAACTTTTGGGAAGTGACTCTTAACTACACGGATCTCAAAAAAAGTAAAAATTATTCAGATTTGAGAATTAATGAAAATCTACTTAAAATGTTCTCTTATAAAAAATTTAAAAAATCATGTATAATTTTAAAATGCAAAACTACTAATATTCCAATAGAAATAGATAAATTTCTAATGGTACCTAAAATTTGCTAAAATTTTCTGTTTATTTTTAGACTTCTCCCTGTATCCTAGGTCCCATATGCTATCCTAGGATTTTACGGTTTCACGTGTTCGAAACCTGGGGTCTTCATGAATAACTTTTCATCTCCAAGCCCAAAATAATTCTGCCTCGTGCCGCACAAAATGACCAACGGCCCCTAGTACTTTTCCATCCCTAAAGTACAATCCGACAAGGGTTAATTATCAAAAATATTATATATCCCAGTAATTTAAAGAAATAATTGTGATTCCCAATGAGGAACTAAATTATACCATTTACATATAATGTTTAAAATAAATTGAGAATAAATATCACAATTAGACCATTTAAGGGTGTTGGAGCCAATTTTTAATCTAAAAATTCGATTTCTTCATTTTACTTAACAAATATTAAAACTGGAATTGTTTCCCTCTGTAGAATTAATTAATTTGTTACTAGAATTATGCACACAGAGCGAGAAAATATCTAATTCAAATTTTTTTTTAAGTAAAACGAAAATATTGAATTATAAAATTAGATTTTGAATTCTTCGTTTTATGGAAAAAGTATCGAAACTAAATATTTTTTCTCTCTGTATGCAGTCTTATATTTGAAAAAAGATTAGTGCTACAGAGCGAAAAAATATTTATCTATAATTTTCGTTGAGTAAAATGGAGAATGGAATTTTGAGCTTAACACTTGGATCCTCGCTTGGATCCAACAATCCTCCAACAATCCAACAATCCTGCAATCGTCTAACTGAAAGAATAATTATTCTATATTTTTGGAGTAAACAGAAAAAATTGTGTATCAAATTAGGGGTGGATTTAATTGTAAATTGTAGAGAAAAAGTAACATTGTGAAAGGCTTATGTAAAACTTCTTATCAAAAGCTAGTTTCATATTTTGATAAAAATCTTAATGAGCACCTATGTACAGACATAATGTGCATAAATATGAAATGAAATCAAAGAGCTCAAGCACCTACAACCAGTTGAGGCAAGTCTTAGCGTGTCTAAAACCCGAAAGAAAGAACCTTTCCTATAATACGCTGCAAAACCGATTCGAAGCTCGACTACCTAGCTCCCACATGACCGGCATTACTATTCGAATGGACCCTAGGCAATTTCATAAATAATAGTTTTTTTACTAAAATTAATTATTAATAACAACTCAAAAGTATGAATGACCAGCAGAAAAAGCGTTTTAATACGCATATCGTTGTAAATCGGAACATTTACGAAAGTTTTTCCGATATTCATGTAGCGAAAAGTAATTTTGGAGCAAAATTATCAATCACTTTCAAGTTTCAATCAAAAATTGAGGATTAAGGATGCCGGTTCAAGAGAGCTCAAATCCGATTCAAACCCCCTGGTTTAATTTGTTTTTATGAAGTCGAGTTTTTCAAATTACAATTACAAAAATTTTTATCTCTGTACTGTAGTTGTAGAATCTAGAATCTAGATAACGAGACTTAGGAAAGACTTTAAGCAGTCTGAGGATATAGGACCCTTATAAACATTTGAAGAGACCCTTTGATAGCCAAAAATAGACATAAAAGTATACCTGAAAATCCTGACGCCAAGTTGTGCCAAGTCAGGTCAAGTTTTAGATGGAAGAATGGAGGATAGATTGTTGTGTGGTAGAAGATTTTCAGCGAAATGCCATACGAATTTTAAAGCAGAAAATGAAGAGAAGTTATTGTAAAAGCCTTCAAATTTTAAATAAAGTGTTGATAAATTCAATAATGAACTTAGAACTTTGTCATGGACATTTTTCTAAACTTTGATCCTAACATAAAAGATAGCGTCTATTATGATAAGATATTTCATACAAAGTTATGTTAATTTTGTAGAAGAATACATAATCCTTTACTTCTTACCTTATTATAACGTTTCACAATAAATATCTGCCTCAGCTAGGTCCTGCTCCAATTTGTCCTCAGATTGATCTTATTTGTCCTCAGGTTTTAATGTTCCTCAGATCAAATTTGTCCTATAAAATATATAAAAAATTAGGAAAAATTAAAATTAAATTATAGAAACGTTAAATTTTATAAACATGAGAATAAAATTAAATATAATTTCTTACAAACAATATTTATATTGCGTCGCATACAGGAACGATTTCTTCTTCAAAATAACACAAAACACCAATTTCACTCACGAGCAAAGTCAAAAGCACGAAAAACTATAAAAATATAAACTTTTCCGACAATTTATTAAATCCCGCACTTTTGTCAAGCGAAAAATCAGAACGAACATATTTATAATCAAAATGGCGTCCAGTTTTCCAAAGTTTAACAAATCTTCATTGAACTTAAAACTTTTCGAAAATCTGTAATGCTACCAAAAGAAAAAACCTTAAGCAAATTGCGGATAATCATTATATTAGGTCGTACTATAGAATTCCTGCATGCAAAAACAATTTAATAAATCGATAAGTTCGATCGACAACAAAATGGCAACGCAAAAAATTGAGCTTGGATTTCACAAATTCTAAAACGAAGACGTTTTTCTAAATCCCACATTACTCTGAAAATATAATTCCCGCAATAAAGAATCTCTTATACAATTGTTTATAGCATTATTAACACCTGTGTCTAAAACAATGAAACTAAATGAAAATCGACACGTCAAAAAAAGTAAAAGAAAAAAGTGAGGTTAGTTAGTATAAATTCAAAATTACCCATTTTAGCAAAAAAAATCCTATTCTTATTATTATACTACATATAGAAGATCATTCGATTTTTCTCTATCAGGAGTTATTTAAACTCAGCTTCTCGCTTAGTTCCTAAAATCGAGAAAGTAAATACAGCCCTGATCCGTCAACACGGTGAAGCGACTGCGCACGCCGCACTGAAGTACCAAGCTTTGCGAATCAGACATTCTGTCCTCCGTGCACGCTCCATCCTCGGTTAGTTGCCCCCCTGAGTCGGAGCAAGTCGGAGCAAGAGCTGCAAAAAGTTAATCCCTCGATTTGTTGGACTTTTGAAACAAGGGACAGTGCAGGACAGTTCGGGACAGTTCTCTAACGACCTAGTGTGTTCTTTAGAAACGAACAATAGCTCACAACCCTATTTTCGTTGGCCAATAATCGGGAAATCCTCGGCGAAAGTGAACTTCTTTGTTCCATCTACGCAAGTGGCGCAGCATTGTTTGTTGTGATTCGACGAAACCCTCTTTCGTGATTTGATGCAAACTTGCGATCATTTTAGACATCGTCACAGAACTCAGGAAAGCGTCATTGAGGAGAATTGTCTAGAAGATTATCCAAAACTCGACGCTCTCAATGATAAACGTTCCTTAGTTACAAGTTACATGAAGCGCAGTGCGTGAGTGCTTTGTTTTGGCGACCAGCTGATTTGTGATACGTCGTTCTCCTTTGACAGGTCGATTGCTGCGTAGCGACTCGGAAAAGTGATATATTTTTTAAATTTCCTACTTTTGAGTAGAAAAGTTATGGGTGAAGAACGATTTTGAGGCTAGGAAAGGAAATTGAGTACCTGACGCGTCCTAGACTCCAAAAATCAACTCAAGTGATAAACAGTCTCAGTCTCAACGCTCCAGAAATTATTATTATTTATTTTAAAAGAATATTTTCTCAAGCAATTTTTTATACAGAGTGCCTGATTTTTGTACTGCTCCTTAGACTGAAAGGAATACTACCTCGAAAAACGAGTCTGAGTCTTCAAAGATTATTATTTAATTCCTAAGTCAAGGTGCACTCTTAATTTAGTTCGGTAAAGTGAGAAATCAGACTCGTCCTAGTCACGATAAACCTTTGTCTCGCTTTTTGTATATGTTTTGCTCCATGAGAGCTATCTAACGTTCCTAAGGTTTTATCCGTCTTTATGATCTCATACTGCTTTTCTTTGTTAATATTCCCAAGATTCAAGAATTCAGAAATATTTTGAAAGTTGACAAATTTTGGATCTGTTCTGACGACAAAGAGACTTGATTCGTGGAAATAAATTGAATTTCTACGAATTCTGAATGAAATTGAACAGAGCTTTGGGTGAACCGAAAGGAGTTTTCCCCCAAGTTGTTGAACAGGAGAAGTCAGTGGCAGCTAATTGCTGATACATGAATCGTAGATCGTCTGGGGCCGTCCTCGCGAATTTAAGAGAACGTGGGGTACGGCCCCGAGGAAGCTGACTAAAGGAGTCGAAGGTATCTCATGACAGTGGTTTCCCAGGAGGGAGGAAATCGCTCTAAATTTCTTTTTACATTTGACATAAACCGGCTTCAAGATGCTATACTTATTCCACGTTGATACGGGTACCACCATCACCTTTGACATCAAGCTTGCTCTCCAGAGGTGAGAATAATTTTATTTTAATTTTTAAAAACAAACTTGTTTCTTTACCCTACCTCAAAGTTTTGTTCCTACTTCCTTTTTTTTGATTCTTCACTTACAATACACTGTTTTAAAAATTTACCCACGATTTCCCTCTTATTTGTATTCCTATTATTTAATTTTAGAGTTTATATTAACAATTCTTAAAATTTAAATAATGTGTATTTTCTGCAGGATTTTATTACAAGGAAGAGTATATTAAATCGAATTCTAAACTTTTTTGCAACTAAATTATTGTTTAAAGTGGCCTTTGGAAACATTTAGCCTCTGAAACAAAATTTCATCCAATTTATAGAACGGACGATAAAATCTCTTAATTGGAAAATATTGATCTCACTGTCTGAATTATGTAGTAAATTTAAATCAAAGTGCCGAGCAATTGCGCCAGAGGAAAATTTATTAGAAAGTTAATGCCAAAATCTAAATAATCACTTATTTCCCAAATTATTTTGGCATTTAATAAAATAAGCAAGGCAATTCACATAAGGATTCAGACCCATTTCTACAAGTTTTCAACTAAGTTATAAATGTGCTTTTATAGCTCTTTATTAATACACAAATCCTTGGAAGATTTCCTATACTTCGCTTTTACTGACAATTATTTTGACTTCGTTTCAATGAAATTTTGCATTCTGATTCTATAGCTGTAGATTTCCTCTTCCTGAGCACAGCTGTGATTTCTTGGCCAGACGCCTTCCTCAGAGTACAGAGTTCACTCTGCAATCTTGTGAATGTAGGGCATGCAGTAAAATAGTGTATAGATGCAAGAGATATTATTAGCTGAGGTGTATACAGAATTTGATTCATCGAACAGAGAAAAGGGGCTCATTTGAGATTGGCACTTACTCGAGTTCTACCTGCTTATATCGTTCTAGTCTACTTTCTATATATATTTTTTCAATTTTCTTTTACTTATTTTTTTTAACATACTTTAGCAATGTTTTTATTTCGTTATTACTTCCGAGCGTGTAGGGTCGAGACACCGATTACAATCTCTTTTGAGTGCAGCTTTAAGTAGTGGTTGACATCAAGTTTGATATCACTAGAGGTCTCGTGTCTATAGTTAACTCGGTTAACTCGCGTCCTAGTTGCAGACTTAATTTGTGTAAACCAGATATGACATTTATTACAATTTTTCTTTCCTGAAATTTTTACTTGGCCATTGAACCTTAAGCTTAGTTAGGATAAAGTTCCTTCTTTCACTATTCTTGTACTTAGTTAAATTCGAGGCCATTTATTTTCATTTCGTTTTAATTTAATTAGTCGCGAACTTGATTTTCATTTAAATGAACTGGAATGAAGCTAAGTCGTGGGATTAAAGTTGTAGATAAATTGTTCATTTCGAAAAAGTAATATTTTGAAACCAATTCAAGTTGCAAAGAAAATGTTGATCAAGTACAAATCTGATTTAAATTTAAATCAAGATGAAAGAAATTGAGAAAGAATGGAAAGTCCAATGTTTACATGTTTTTTTATATTTTTTACCTCGTTGTGAATGACATCTTATCTTTCATAACTCATTTAGATAAAGGAATGCTTACCAACATTCAGCTTAAAGTCAATATTTTGAGAAGATAATGCAAAATTTAGGCACATGAGTATTAATTTTTTTTCTAATTAAAAATGTTAAGCATTTCGTCATATTTATGATAGACCTATACAATCAACATTTTATTTAATTATTCCAATTATGTTTATTATTATTATCATTATTATAGAGACAATGCGTTTCATATTTATTATCTCACAATATTGATGTAACTTCGCGGTAGCATTGTTTATTCATTTTTCACTATTACGCTTGTAAACATTCCACTGTTTATTTACAATTCTATAGAATGTGACTTTTAAACAAAATATACGCAACTTGGAATTGGAAAATTAACAAGTCATTAAAGTTGATATTTCTGGTTTTTTTTATCAGTCAACTTGAACATTTGTTCTGATAAATAAATGACTTCATTTCTAAATGAATAAGTTACTTATAGTCATAAAAAAATCTAAAAAAAATCCTTAGGATGGAAAACAACTTAACGACTTATTCTTCTGAGCGTAGGTGAAACTTCTTTAATATTTCTTATTATTGCATATTTGATCGAGCCATCCGCTAATGCAAAAATTGGAATGATCATGCGGTGGTTGCACGACTAAACGTAGGTGTGTCAGATGATGTCATGCTTTGACCACCCTATAAGAAATGTTGGCCAAGTTTTCAATACGTAATTGATGTTGTAATAAAAGGGCTAAGTTTACTTTGCTCGAATCATGGTCCGGCTCAAGGAATTGGTTGGGCAATCTGAAATCTGAATTAGACCGATAGCTTTTTCAAACGGTCGTTGGCCCACTATTCACGGTCATTAGGATTCGCGGTGCGACCTAGTGCACAATACTGCAATCAGAAATAAATCTTCATTCGATCATTTTTCATGAGACTCTTGGCGTGAAAGTTCTCAACTAAGAAAACTTCATGCCCCAGCAGAAATCTCGCCATAAATTTATGGTTTCTTTCTTTATTGTTTCCCTCGCAAAAAGTCTTCTGCAGAGATGTGTAGAAACGCATATTATTATGATAAAAACTTTGTTCGCCCTGCAACATGGATATTATTTAAATAGAGAAAAGAAAGCTCTCAACAGAATTGTATTTATTTATGAAAAGTAGATGCAGAAAAATAGAGCATTTTATATCAACGAAGATGACCTTCAAAATTTTCTTCAGATATAGGGAGTGTCAGAGTGACTAGTTTAAATTGAGTTGTTCTCTGTGAACTTGAAATTCTAAACTGGCTGATGTCCAAGTAAAAAGTTTCCCTCATGTATACCACTTTCGCAATTTCAAAATAATCCATTATGTTCGTAGATGAAAATGCAGTCCGCTATTCGTGTGTAAATTAGGACTACGAAATTCAACTTTTTTTAAATAGAGATTCAATTTCGACAAAGATTAATATCTCTTTATAGACTGCACCTCGTGAGAAGCAGGTCGTACGTCGCACCTTCTGCAAGACCTCGTTCCTGCTCTTCTCTATCTATCTCTTTTTCTCTCTCTCTCTCTCTCTCTCTCTCTCTCTCTCTTGCAATTAGATTCTCTCCTTTCTCGATCCAGAGGTCTTTAAACGAGGCGTAGTACACATCTCGTCGATTCATTAAAGGAAAACGATCAAAGTGAGAGCGAAGCAGGGATCCTGTAAAGACACATATAATGGATGTAATCGTTTCTAAATCTAAAGTCTTAAGTCTTGTTACTTTCTGCATTTCAGTGTGGCGGAGCTGAAGGAGTCTATTGAGAGAGAATGTGGCATTATGACCAAAGACCAGGTTCTGCTGATGAGTGGCGGAGAGTCCTTGGAGTCCAATGCTCGAGTTTGCAATTATTCTGCTGGTACAGATACGAATCCGATCTATCTTTTCAGCAAAGCAGCCATCGAAAGTGAATCACCGCCTCATCCCAGTATAGATTATGGCTCTGGTAAGTTGACAAATTATGATAAAATCTTTAATAAAATCCCTCTCTGCAGACATATGTTAACACCTGCGATCGACGCTATCTGAACATGAATAACATATTCATGATAACAATAGGAAGTCACTCAGTTGTTAAGCTTTCAACATTTGAAATAGGAGCATTTGAATGACCAAGAAAAATGTTGAACTCGGGAAATGGTCGGTCTTTAAATCTTTTTAGTACCTGTGACTAATGCTATCTAAAAAAATGTCCATTCGTACTTTATTTAGAATAACTTGCATTTAATTATCTGCACATGTTTTCCAGTTTTTTTGAACAGATTGGATGAGTTTTTCAGCTCCGTTCTTTAATTATGATTAAGGCTGATTAAATCTTGACGATAATCACTGCAATGATGAAAATGCAAAGAAGGCTTACTCATTCTGTTGGATAAGGTCTTCTTTCCTGGCCGTGTGGATTATATATCTCGTAAATTACATCAGTTGCGAGACAAACCGACGCCGACCTTGTTTGTTTATCTTGGCTATTTAATAATCAAAGATTGGAAACTGGAATCATAGACACAACGAGACTTTAACCCGTGACATACTCGTGATCGACCGCTCGACCTAATTCCCTGTCAAACGTGGAACAATAATCGCTTCTGTATAGACAGAGATGGCTTCTCCAATCAGCACAGGATCTTCTAACACTTGTTTGCTGCTATCACGCCATTTTTCCTTGTTAGAGGCACGGATCTAGTTGTTGGTACTTCAAGTTTTAATGCACTACGGCCTATTTACTCCTCACTCGCTTGCTACCCTGCGGCAAGAAATTTTTATCACCAAAGATATGAATTGAGGTTTCTCAGCCCGTTTCATATTTTTCGTTTCCTTCGAAAATTACAGTAATACGGAGATTCTTGTGTTTGAATATTCTTCTATTGTAGTTGAATACTTTGTTCATCAGACGAATATATATTTTTTTAAATCGATCTTCAAATACCAAAGTCCTTATTTTTTTTACATAATTTCTCAGTGCTTTTAAAACGTCTTTATTTTCGTAAAAAAGTAAACAATCTATACAAACGTAGTTTATAATTTGTTTCCAAAATGCGAGGCTTTGTAGTAGACATTTACAAATTGAATTCATTAATTCTTGTGTCCAGTTTTATAATTCTTTATTTTTTAATAAAAACCAAAGTTGAATATTTAAATAGAAAAATGAACGTACAGTGAAGTTGAAATAAAAATCATTTTCTATTTTTAGAGTTGATTTAAGAGTAAAGTTCAGTATGTATACGATGTGTATGCACACCACATAGTAAATCGATAATACATAATACTTTATGAGCTTGCATTGCTTTTTTTCATCTAATAAATTTTTTTTACGTAGAATAATTACTTTGTATCACAGCATAATCAAGACAAGAAAAATTTCGGAAATAACTGTTTACTTAAGTGTATTTTTTAAATATTATTTGAAATTTTGGATTTTAGTAACAAATTATTTTAAATGCATTAATAATAAGTAAAGTATTGCAATTGTAGTTAAATTTAAAAATTTTAACGCAATATTTAAAAATCTAAAATGTGTTTTCAAGCGAGAATCTTATTTTTCAAACCGTTGGCAACTCACTTCTCTATTTTCAACTCATGAAAAAATCATATCACTTCTCTCGAAAAAAGGAAATATCTCCCTCATATTTTTTTTTCTTTTCAATATTCTCCCCTAACAATCTCCTTGATATTCACGAGCTTCTCTTAGGTCACGTGATTGTAAGTAGTTGTTCTGCTACCACCGTAGTTTGTGCGTGTTAGCGATCATGCCGGATAAAACGGTGTTGTTGACCTTTCGATGAAAAAGTCCTCTAATTCATCTAAAATGTCATTAGAATATTTCTCCACCCGGGCACTTCGTTTTTTTTTCCTACTTGTGATTTTTATCTTCCTGTATAATTTACGTAACAAAAACAGTGATATATTATAAGTCAACATAGTCTACGAGGTGAACGGACTCGTTGTTTTCCTCTCGATTTTCAGAAACAATTTGTCTTTCCCTCAGCAACGAAAATAGAGGCAATCACTATTTTTTCATTAAAGCAAATAACCCACTAATGAGATACTTATCTTCCACAACATCCAATATTTATTTTTATTACACTTTTTATAAATTAAAGTTCTTTATAGTTCACTCGGTCATTAAAAAATCTCTTCCATCACTAGTAAAATATATTCAGAGTGATTTAAAAACCAACTTTATTTTCCTTATCTACTGTTTAGCCAGACTTGGAATTGTTTTCTGCTTGAATTTAAAAATAGAGTAAATTCTTCAATGAAATTTTCCAATAAATCATCTTAAGGAAGAATTATTAAAAATTTCAGCATAAAATTTCAAACTGATGCGCTGCACTCTAATATGAAAAAGGGAAGCTAACTTATTGAAGGGGTCGAGTTGGTGCAATGTGTTAGCACACATAGAATAAATAATATACGTATTACCTACCCGGTAACACGACTCATGAAAGCCAATATTGTTTCCTCGAGTCTCCCGTCATTTTTATTCTCTGCTTTTGTAACTGACCGTGCGATTTTCCATACGTACTATATAATAACATATATATAATAATAGTCAGAGAGCGAGCAATTATGCGAACGAGGACGATAGTTGTCGTTATTGTTTTGTGTTGGAGGTGTATTTTACCATTTTCTTCACTGTGTAAAAGTGATAGTAACCGAGCCGATGTTTGGTTTCAACATCGCCTTTCGGTTTAATCTATTCGTCCTAACAGCTGCGTAGATTCATATACGTTTTATATGCTAATTGATTCCAAATCATCGCAAGACCACCTCCTGAAGTTGATACGTATTTGCCTTTTTTAGTTCCAGATTACAAATCACAAGAAAAATATGTTTTCCAATCGTTTTCCTCGATTTTGTTGCCAATTTGCTTAAATGTAAACAGTCAATAAGGCTTGTATTGCGTCGTATTCAATTTGCAATTCATTTTTCAGTGCGTCTACCTTAAAATAGCTCATTTTTTCCATATCAATTTGAAAATTTCGTTTAAATTGAACTTAAATTGTTTCGTCGTTTGATTTTCATCAGAGTGTCGATTTGTATTTGAAACTAGAATTTTTTTAGTAAGAATTAATCTTCAACCACTTCACCTTGTAATCTGTGATCTTTGCCAACTACGCCTCCGAAATTCTCTGCCTACTTAAATTTTTATATGTACATAATTTTATAATGAAAATAGAATCAACTTTCGCGATACGGCCGCGGATAAATAAAAAAAAATTATTTTACATAATAACTAAGAGAGTAGATAAAAGCAAATCAGTTCTTTAAATTGACTTGGCCAATTAAAAAAACTGGACCTGGAATTATAAGTCGCTCTATGAATCGATACTTTTGGACATTGATCTAATTCTGATACATTGTTTCATTGTTCCAGTGGTGAGAATTTTCTTCTGTTAAATTTTTGTTATATTTTCAGCAAGTGGATTTAAATACTTGGACACAAAATGATTAGGCGAATCAACAATGACGTCAGGTGGCACGTGGACAATTTACTGACTGCATACGTGACACGAGTTATTGTATTAAAAGTTATCTTCAAGTCGTAACAAAAACTGCAGCACGATACTAATTAGTCAACAACGTGATACTACGCACATGAGCGTTTATAGTGTTTATGGATGTACGGTCATCATAGTAGGAAGCTGAGATAAGAGGCGGATCTTAGTTCTTTGAAGATCGAGTAGCAATTTATCATTTCGCAGTTCAAGTCCGGCACATGTGCCCGAGTTTTCAACCGATTGATTGTAATAGGCAGGATGGTATTCTTCATTCATGGACCGTTGCACATTTATCAAGATTCAAAAGCTCTACTCTATGTTTATTATATGATCGCGATTAGTGACGCAACCCAGTTTTACCTTTAAAGAGCTAATCAGCTCCCCCACTCGAAAAAGAGTTTCGTTCCGATTCAATTTGCTGTCTTATTGCTCTTTATAGTCTTTTTATATGCATTTATATGTGACAGTTGAGAAAGTAGCAGACTCTAGGTTAATGAAGACAATTTATTGGAAATTTATTTTACACTCTCATGTGATGAGAACGTAAATATAATAATCAGAAAGCAATACGAAAGTATCTTAAGGAGTGAATTCCGCGATCAAGTAAATTAGAAAATTACTCTTTTAAATAACTCTTTGACGTTAGCTATAGTTAAAGTCTAACATTAGATTAAGAAAATTCTTTAGTTTTATACTTTTATAAGTTGAAATTAAAGTACATCTGATGAAAGTTGAAAAGTTGATGTTTGCTTGGATATTAAACACGCTTGATAAAAGACTGAGCGGCAATTTTTAATCGCATCACGCTATGGTAGATTTAACAGGTTTATTTAATCTTGAAGAATGTTAAGTTCTTTGAAAAATTTCAAAGCTTATGATTTATAATTAACGCAGGTTACGTGTAGCTTCAACTCTCTGATATAATTGACTAATTGAGTTAGAGAGAACTTGTAATGGGCATATTTCGAAGTATTGATATAAAGTCTATGCCATTTGCTTAACAGAAATTAATTTGAATTCACTGATATGACAATTGAAAATATTAAAATGTCATCAAATTTGATTATCATATTTTAGAAAAGATTTTCTAGTCTTTATACTTTTAGCGCCAATTGCGCACCTAATTCATCAGTCTATTACGATGCACTTGTTTCACTTTGCACGTTTACCATAAAATGAATATTTATCATTTGTTTAATGACAAACTGGATTGAGTTAAGAAAGATTATTTGTAATTCAGAGGGAAAGAATATCAAAGGTTATGCGTCTATCTTAGGAAAAGGCAGCTTGTATTAAAATACTCTCTAAGCACATTTGTGCAATGTAAAGAACACATTTGTATATAATTTTTAATACTTCTATTCATTTCTTGAAACTAGGACTGCCGATGGCAAAATTATTCAACTATGAAGGACAAACGGAATTATATAATCAAGAAATATAATACTGACTTAAGCAGCTTAAATGAAACTAAGTAAAATGCTAATGTATCTTGGTTTTCAAACTAATACTTTACCCTCACTTAGTTTTCATAATTTTAAATGCTTGTGAGTGATAAAGTACTTAAGTATACAAATTATATACAAAAGTTGAGTTCATAGAATTTGTAACGTTAGACGTTTTATTACTAATAAAGACAAATGATACAATGAAAAACTTCTGAGAAATAAGTGCAAACTCATGAATTTAAGCTCATTGTTAAAGAAATATGACATGAGGTGACGATTGGCAATCAGCGAACTTAAATATTTATTAAAGTTTCTCAAACTAGTTCTTATGGTTCAGTGACTTTTGACTCAAATCTAAGTTTCTTTTTATTAAATTAGGTGCTTCATTATTTTAAAAAATTCAATTCAAAATAGGAGGAACTATGATAATTGGTATTTTACAATTCTAAAATGTTTGCATAAAACAATTTCTAATACACGATATACGTTTCTCAGGTCGTTGGGTCAGTTGGTCATAGACATGGGCCTTTATACTTGGATCTTGAAATATGCATATGATCATATCAGTCGGTTTACAATGCGATGAACTTTCTGGGTCAACCCACCGTCTCGTGATGCAACTTTGTTCAATTCGTTTGAGGGGCAACATTATGGTTCTTTCAGAATATTTAATCTCATTAAATTTAAATAATGAATTCAATAAATTTTCATTCGCCACTTTCATTTTTTATTTCAGAGCAACAGTATTGCATTTCCACAATCTGATCGTACTTAAGGGTGGGTGTACAATTTCCACTATACTGTTTTTATGAAGGTAGAATATATTAGTATGACCCTGAAATTTAGTAGGCCTTTTTCCTGGGAATAACCCTGATCTCAACAAAGTAGTTCTTTGAAAATCCGTCATGGTTTCTGCACCGGAAAAACATAAATAATTGCTAATTACTTAATAATACATCATTAATGAATATGGAAGTGACACTGGGTGAGTAAAAAATCTAATTAGCATTGTAACTCCAGGGATTTTTATGTATGTCCTTACGATTTCAATGTTAAAAATTTGTTGAGGAATACTTTAGAGTGGATTCTATACTTTTCAATTGAATAGTCTTCGTTTATAGACATAGAACGAATAGGGTAAAGTTCAATGTCGATTCCGCAAGGGTTTGAAGATTTGATTGGAAATTGATTAAATCGGAAATCAATTGCAAACTGAATTACAGATCTAGTAGATGAACTCTCGTCTGGGCACGTTTCCAGACCAGACGAAATGATAACAAATGGTCAGTGTGTCTAAATAATCAGCCGTGTACCTTATTGGGATCATTAATAAAAAAAGAAAGCTTTTATTTGAGAGGAACATTTATAGTGTAATACACGCAACATCTTGCATATCCAGCATGACGCAAGTTCTGAAAGAGAGAACGGAGTCTTACTCGCGACCTTGAATTTTTATCGCGTGCCAAGATCACATTGGCGAGCTTCAACGCGTGTTCAGAAGCATCGATCAATTATATCCTTCCTCCTTGTTACCTCTTCTCGTTACCAGCGACCGCAACCGCATCAGCGACAATGATGCTGAATTGAGATCAAGCTAGATTGACTTTTCTTTGGTTCCAGATGTGGATCTTCAGGTCCAAGTCGACGCCTCTTTGATGATGCCGGCTACATATAACACTATCGTCTCACGTGCTCAGTTGGCCCAACAATGCTGCGCTTTGGCTAGAGATCAAGCCAGAATTTGCGAAAAATTAATCCACGATCAGCATTTGCAACAGCAAGGGTGGGCCGCTGTCATCGCGAATCTTGAAGATGTTACACATTTGTTCCAGTCCAGGGCCGAGCAGTACCAGCACAGCTTCACACTTTACCAGGCTGAGAGGCAACAGTACATGGAACTCCTGCAAAAGTAAGCCATGATGTTTAATCTAACGGTACAGACTGAGAAAGTCTTGGTAGCTTGATTGTTCACTTCTGAATTTGTATTACCAGGGTGTCGTTTCAAATGCGAAACTAGGAAAAAATGGGTATTTCTTTTTTTGGGAATTAGTATTAAGAATCAGATTTTTTAAAAATAAATGACTGTTAAATATTTATAAACGAAAATCAAGATTAACTGGACTTTTTTATATACCCACTTTTGATTTTAAACAATTTTTTTTTCTTTACACAACTTATTTATTAAAAAAAACTTTCTTATTGAATTATTTTCGAAATGTTTCTAATAGAAATATGAACAGTTTCAGTGACGATATTGGAACCCTAGCGAAAATTCCGATCCTGCCTGCGTTACGAGCGCAAGCAGAAGGTCTTATGGGTCCGGACGAGTTGCCCACAACAGGAGAACATGCTGAAGGGTTGAGCTTACTCAAGTGGATTTCGGCTAAGGATAATCAGAGCACTTTGGAACAAGTAGCTGAACAGTGTTCGAAAGGATTGGAGCAGTTCAGTGATAAAAACATGGTCTCACTGATGGAAGAGGCAAAGACAGCTATTTTAAATGCAAATAAGCAAGACATGAAGGAGATCAAAGGCCTCGGAGAAAGATTGATGGCCCTTGAAGATTTAATGGCTCAGACCAAAAAGATCGTTCAAGAACAGAGCGAACTCACTCATGGATTTATACAGAATCAAAATCGGACGAAAATTGAAGGTGACGCGAGCGTTCTTCCTGATCTTTGCACATCTCACAAACGTCAACTCACTGTCATGTTGAATAACCACAATCAGCTTCGAGATATTCGCAGAAGGTGTGTGAAAGCGAAAATGGAACTGTCTACTAATATCTATTGCCGGCTGAAATGGATCGTCTACGTTGAAAGCAAGATAATAGATGTTGACTCTAAGTTGATTATGTACTACGAGAGCTTGAAGCGTCTAAAGAGACACCTCGAAGTACTGCAGCAGATTCACTTGGCTCCAGAAGTTTACATGAATGCCATAACAGAAGTGGTCAGGCGAAGGACATTCTCTCAATCGTTTTTGAGCTGGGCTAGCACCTTGGCATGTCAACTTTTGACTGTCCATAATGAAGAACTTAGCAGAAGACGAGAATTCCACACCAAGTTTGAAGGACACTTTTTAAACACACTCTTCCCTGGCTTGGAGGATACACCCCCACCTTTTGCAACTCAAGCGCCACCGATTTTCGACAATGCTCTTCCGAAGGTAAGAAAATAATAAATAAAACAAGAAAGACTTATATTTGCATTTAAGAGGGTGTTCACTGAACCGACAAATCCAGGAAATGACCGTGAATTGTTATCTGAACTGAGACTTTTTTTTTTAAGTTTTAGTAAAAAATGTTTTACTTCAGATTGAGTTCAATGAACGCTTCCGACGTAAGATTCAAAGGATGTTATTAAAAAATATACGGGAACTAATGGTAATGATAGATAAAAAGCTAATTATATGAAAACAAAGCATGTTCTTCTGGGGCTAATTTGAAGTTCATAAAACAAAATTTTATTTGATTCCGAAGGTGCTAAGTACTAATAATAATTCTTTGAAATATGAATTACAGCTCACAGCGGAGGATATGGATTCTTTGAGAAAGCAGTTGCCAGATTTAGCTCTCAGCGTATCTTCTCCAGATCTCAACAGCATCACGCAGTTCTTTTTCTCCAAGAGTTTAAGCGAAGGTAGCGTGGAAAGCAACAAAGATAAAGAAAGTACTTCAATGCCTGTTGATGTTTCTTCCAAGGACCAAGAATTGGCTGTGGTGAGACCGCAAATGCTGGTCGACAGGTATGTAATTCAAATATTAAATGATATAATAAGATAATATAAATAAATGAGAAGTAAATAGATTTTTTATTAAAATTGAATCTCTACTTTTCAGAAGAGATTTTGAGTCTGAGACTGACACGGAGGAGTTTGAGAAGATAGGCCAAGGAACAATGGACTCAAAGCTGAATTACTTCGAGGGGATGAAACACACACAGCAGAAGGAATCGGAGGTTGGTGGCCAGCAAAGTACATCCTTGGGTTCCTCAACTTCGACTAATATTTCCCCGCTAAATTTGAAAGGCACTGATTTAAACCGATCTTCTTCATCGAGCGAACCTGGATCCTATCATTTTCCTAATCTCACTACAAGCGAACGACCTCAGCTTAGCCCGCTAACCGAATGCATTGAAAACGATGCATCTGGCTCGCATCATCTCATGTGCTTCCCAGAAACATTCAGTAATGTTCCATTATCCTTAACTTCCGACATTCCTAATTCCTCGAGTCCAAATTCTTCCACAATATCTCAACCTATAGGGTGCGACGGTCAGTCAAAAGAGCACCAACGCCAACAACAGTGCGGAAGCGAAGGCAGCAGTCCAGTTGGTGTAGGAGGCGCTGATTTCATGGGTACCGAATTTTACATGGACGAATCACTGCCGAGCAGTCTCAGCGAGCATCCAACCGACAGCCAACATCAGGCTATCGTATCCCTTCTCCAGGTACTGGACGACTTAGAGCTCGCTGAACAATTTCGTAGTCGTAGCCGTAAACGTTCCACTACCACGTTAGGTTACTTTTCCTTTCTTTATTTCCTATTATTGATACCTTTTTATATTCAGAAATCTAATTACTTTCCTGACTCGTTATTACAATTCTTTACCTTTATAGATGTGGAGAACACTTACCTTAGATTTGTGTCTGCAGTTTTATCAGGGTGTCGACCAGACTGAGAAACCGGGAATTGTATTCTCTGGAAGAAAACGTTTTTAAAATGAAATACACTGAACTTTCGTCAGTTGGACACTCTCGGGGGTAATTGTCCAACTAGCGGGAGCGATTAAAATAGGACGAGCGAGCACTCTTATGTCAACATTCAGGACCGTATATACGTAGACTCCCGTGCTCAAGATTCGTTCATTTCAATACTACGCAGGCTACGCAGTACGGCACTGACTTCGAGGTCACTTCGAGCGCCGGCACTTCAGGGTAGGCTGTCAAGGGACGCTCGGGGGGGATGAAGAATCAGCCAAGCGTGAAAATGTCCAACGAGCGAATGTCCAACTGACGAAAGTTTAGTGTATACAAAATTTACTTCATACTTTTTCTTCGAAAAAGTCTGCTGAATCGACACCCTGTTTATTGCTTTGATTCACTTTCGGCTAAAGTTTAATCAGAATGCTTTTGGAAATTTGAAGATAATGACTTATTTTTCTTTTCATTTAAAAACTTGTATTAAAAAATGTGTAGATTGAATCAGATAACAGTAATATTTTGCCGAAAGTGAACCCAGACTTCCACAGTCTGTGCTTGTTCCCAATGAACCATTAATCAATATGTCTTGTTGCTTGTAAAGCTAGCATGTACGTATTCCCAATTAGCCTCAAATTTGTGTTTAAATGTATGAAAAAGAGAGAACGAGAGACGTGAGCGCTTGTCTCTTTTAATTTTTTCAGGATAGCTGCCGTCGCACTCTTTCCGATCTCCCAATCCCAGTATCTTTCCAAATTTGCGATCATGCCATTCATGTGAAAAATCATTTAAATAAATTATATGTGGCACTTTTCGAACAAAATTAACAAAATTATCTTAAACCCTAATACAATTTTTATAAAATAAGCCTTCGATCTTTTTCCTGGGCTCGTCGTAGACTTTCTAACGATCGTGAGTCCTATAAAAGATCGAGTAAATCGAAAATCAGTATTTTGTGCGAAGTATCAAACTTGCTTTGTTTTAGGAAAACCTCGGAAACTCCCAAGATGAAGTGGAACGATTAAAAGCTCTTTTGAAGATGATGAAGTCTGTCTTCTGCGATGCACTTCAGTCCATACGGACTGAACTTTCGGAATTGAAGGGAAACTTGAACTTGGAGAAAAACAGAATTGTGACAAAGACGGAGCAACTAAATGAGGCTGTGATTCTCTACTCGAGCGAGTGTAAACGTCTTGTTCAAGAACGTGAGCAAAAATTGACGGTGGATCATGAACTCAAGATGGCAGATGTGAAGAAGATGTTGCAAAATCGGGATGAGGATATTCGGAGTTTGAAAGATTCTATTCTAGAAAAGGAAACGCAAGTTTCAGAGCTTGAGCGACTTTTGACCACGATGAGACAGACTTTGGAGAGTGAGAAGGCGGAAATTTGTGAGATGCAATCTCGTTTTCATGAGCACCTGGAAGACGCAGTAGAACAAGCGAATATCGACAAAATAAACGCTCTTAAGGCTGCAAATGAAGCTAAAATTTTGGAAACCACCGCTCTTACAATTTCATTGATTGAGTGTCGAGAGAGAATTCAAGAGCTGGAAAAAGAGCTATCTATATCACGTGCTGATCAAGAAAGACTCCTTAAGGAAGCCTCTGACAAAATGCAGGTGGATTACAAAACAGAACTGGAAGGTATCAGAAGCAGATTCAAACTTATGGCTGCTTCTACAATGGAGAGAAGTCCCAGTGATTCTAGCCTTGAGAAAATTGAGGTAAGATTCTAATCATTCTAGCCCTGTGTTTATATTTTTTTCTGGTTGCTTATTTTTCTTCTTTCAATTATAGAGACCAGACGTAATCGAGTTGGTGAACCACGAAGCAATTCTCGCTCAAGTTAAAGAAGATATGAAGATGGAGAAGGTTGAGGAAATACGTCTTGCTGTAGAAAAGGAAAGGGCGGAGTTCACAGCTAAATTGGACCAGGAGCTTCAAATAGCCAGGGAAATGGTTGCAGATAAAGAGAGGGAGATGAAAATGCAAAGAGTGAGGGAATTATCTTTAACTGAAGAGTGTGAACGCTACAAAAATGCCATCAGTCATTTGACTGAATCCGAAAGCATGATTAGACAAACGCTGAGCAAGAAGGTATAATTTATATTAGTTCATAAAATCAGAGGATCCTATTTCCTTATAAATACAAAAATGGATATAATTTCTTTACGTTTTCTTTCTAGGTGGAAAATTTCGAATCCTTCAAAGAGCAGCTTGAGAATAAAATGGCAGCAGAACGGCAAATTTTGGAACAGAGGAGAAAACAGGTTTACGATCTCGAAGTGGAGAGAGATGAATTGCGCCAAGAATTGAAAGGCGAGAGGACAAAAATACAAGTTGGTCTGGGCCACGACGAAAATTTGGAAACTGATCAAGACGACGATCGAGTCTCAGAGTCGAAAAAATTTAAGTTGGAAGCTGACAATAATCCGGCCTACTTTTCCAGAAGACTGGAAATGCTTGAGGATGATAACAAAAGGCTGAGTGCAGAGTTAATTACTATTCGCGAAGGAAAAGAAATGGTAGAGGCACTTGTACAATCTTTGGAAGCAGATAAAGTGCGCTTGGAGATTGAATTAGTCAAAGAACGTTCAAAACGTAGATTTGCTGGTGATTCAGTTGGCTCTCCCTCCAGTGTGTCAACGGAAGGACGTGACAAGGATATGAGCAGTTCGGTTGCAGTTGTTGCGGAACCGACGCCTCTAAATGTGACTACAAGTTCTGAACCTCATAATCGAGAAGCTATGTCTGCCTCAACCTCTTCTACGTCCACTCAAATTCGTGAGATGAGGTCAAAAAGTACGGTTGCTCTTGCACGAAAAGGGCGAATAACCACCGCGAGCTGCAATCCAGGGGACTGGGTTCTTATTCTTTGGGACCCGCAGCACAGGAACTACATCATTTTCCAGGAATCTACTACATTGTATTTCCTCAACTCAGACTGCATTGATTTGCTGGATTTGAGAACCGACGCTGATGGAATACCAATACAAATGCATACTCCTGCCGAGGTTGTTGACAAAGAATATTGCCATGCTAGAAAGGTGAGAGGAATTTTTAAAATATATTTTCTTTATTCCATGATTGTTTTTCTATTTTATGATATTTTTTATGTATGAGATCAAAAGTTTTCATGTATTACGTTTCTTTTTTTTGTTTTAAAAAGATTCAGTTTCTTTTAATGCTAGTGGTGCAACCATGTTATAGCTGAATTTGTTTAATGAATCACATTTAATAACGTATATCATTTTTATTGTAGCCCGAGAATCGATTCCGAGTGCCTAAAGGAACGAAATTCTACCGGGTTCGAGTGAAGCCGATAAAAAGGGTTGAACCAGGCCAACCAGCCAAGAGCCAGTAATTTGGAAAAAAAAAACGAACGATCTTCGATTCTTGCCTGGCATAAATGTGCTGTGATTGCGGAATCGTGTTACTTGGGATAGTTAACGACTGCACGAACCCGGCAGTCAACAACTAGATACGTTCGAGAGGTTTCGCCCCAAGATCGTCGATTCCCGAGTACGTCTTCGCAACCATCCAAACCCCCGGATCAATGCCAGAACGTACCAAAACCTCAAGACGTTTCCTTAAATTACACAAACTCATATGAAGGTAATGCGCTTCGAGGGATATGTGTAGTTTGGTTATTGCGAAATGAGACGGAAGGGTGCGCTGGCGTTTTAATTGTGATATAAATAATTTTTAACAAGTGAAACATATATTTCGAATGCTGAGATAGTTGCTGTGACTGAGAGGAAATTTGTATTCTTTTTTTTCTTCATATAAACATTACAAACGACACGAATGTCGTCATCATTGTTTCTCTTTAGTTCGATATGGAGATCTCACGCAAAGAGTCTCTCTTTTTTTCGATACGTCGATCTGGAACGGCGAGACTGGTACGAAAGTTTCCCCGGTACTCGGTCCCGTCGGACCAATTTACAGAAAATCTATGAATTTTGTGAATTCTAGAAGTAAGTTTTACAATCTTTAAAATGCTTCGGACGTACACTTATATATATGTTATATTATATACATATAAACCTATGATATAATATATATCGCAAATAAAATACGTGCAATATTCACGTTGGAGATATCATAGACGTAAGTCGATTTTATAAAACGCAGTCTCTAAGTACGTCATGGAAGTGATGGAAGCATAATCAACGCGATAAGGTATATATATATTGTACAGATATTCTTGTGGATCGTTTTTCGATTTCCAATTTTTGCTTCATCAGAGCTTCTTACATTTTCATCTATAGATTTAAGACATCGCACTTAAGCAAGAAATATTATTTAGAAGATCGCCTCTAGTTCAAATTTCATTGATAGAAATCAAGAAACTAAGATTTAAACTTCGGAAGCGAAAAAAGCACCTGTCATGGCGGTCAATGACTATGCTTTTATTCGTTTTCCGAAAAACAGTTTCTTCTCGCTTAGAAAATCGTTCTTAGTTACATCACTAAAAATAGATATAGAAATGAATTTTTATGAATTCCCGACGTTCAGTTAAAGTAAGCGTTGTTCTGTAAGGTATTACTATAAACTAAAACGCGATCTAAGCACTCGTAGTATCGCATAATAGCTGTGATCGTTAGAATCCTTTGACATTTTCACTTCTCTTTAGTCAAATCGATAATCTCAATCTCATAAACATTTAATGGCTGTAGGTTTACCAGAGATTCAACTCTCATCCCTTCAGGGAACAAAGGTCTCTTAACTTCTGATTCACTACTGACGAAAGAATAGTGCAAACTGGATATTTGCGTACAGAGATTTCGAGTAATATATGTGCTGATACGTAAGATAAAAGATATAAAAAAAATCGTTGCTTTTGTAAGCATCCCGTCTCTCTCCGTGTTTTCTATTCTGTAAATAGGGTGCGTATTTATAATTCACGAAACTGCACCAATCTATTAACATCCTTGCTTTCTCGTCATCTTAACTCTCTGGCAGAGTCACTCTACCTGAGTATCTATTAATCTGAAAAACCTGAAACAGATTGAAGGAAGTTTCAAGAATTCTTTTCAGATTAAGAGATACCCTGTGTACCTGTGTACTTGGGAGTTTGTGCTTTAACAATAATCGACGACCTTGTCGCGTTTTAGATTTTTTTTTTTCGTTTTGTCAATTACGTTTTATCTTTACTGTGCACACAAGTTGCGATATAATCGTGGGTAGAGGAGTTTAACAATCCGCACGGGATTTTCGTAATACGTATTCTTTTATGAATATTGCGTCATTTAACAAATGATAACAGATTTGTAGGTACACGTAATGATAAAAGTAGCGTAACTGATAAGCCCGAGAATCAAAGCGACGTGCCTGTAATGTAAATATATAACAAGGCTTCTCGATGTTGTTGACAACGACTCCCGTACCAACAAAGTTGATTCCGGTGCAGTTGCTTAGATTAATTCGTTATCCTTTAGTGATTCACGCTAGATGCAAAGATTCCCGAATTTGTCTGAGTGACGAGTTAAATTACAAGATAGGCTTACGATTCGAATCGCAAGATTTCTGAAATTTCGTCTAAACAAGTAAGTAATACTTGTATGGGAACTTAATTATATTTTTAGTAACCTCGCCTAGTTAGGTTTGTCTCATTTTTTGTACCTAGATCTCTAAGTAGATGTAATATGTGCGATGGTATAACGATAATTTCGTAAATTCCATTGGATAAAACGACAAAAGCTAGATTAGTTGCGTATTTTTATTGTTAAGGTTTGGCCTTCGCCAGTAACTTACAAGGAATAGCATCCGTTCCATTGAGAATGACTGATAGCCGGTGATTTATTCTCGGTCTAGAAATCAGTACTTTTTATTCCTTCTGAAAGTAAAAAAAAAAATGAGAAAAAATTAAGTAATTAGGTGTGGAATCTATTATTATGGCATATTTTGAGCTGATATCATGTCGAGTTAAAAGAAATAGAAAACTTGAAATTTCATCATCCCCTGTGACAAAAATAATTTTTGGAATAATTGTTGACACTTGATCGTTTTAATAATATGATAGTGTTATCTTGCGAATTTGAATCACGAGCAGCTAAATGCTTCTGCAGACTTCTCCTTGTTCATTTACATTGGTTCTCAGCCGTTCCGTCAGTTTAATACTATTTTTGCTGTCTTAAAAGGGTAAAGATATCGTGCATATGTAATCGAGATGAGTAAAAGCGTAGGATTATAACAATTGTGATCGTGAGAGTATCTGTTTATGAGTAAAGAAATTTCAAATAAACCATTGTGACTTTTACAGACAAAATCCGATTTTTCATTCTTAAATCCTGTTCTGTTGAATTTTTTTCTCATTTAAAATAATTTGTTTCAGATTCAGGACATGGATAAATCAAGAAACTTCTATTAGAGTGCAACTAACGATATTTATTTATAATACAATTATACAAATGAAAGCCGTCTAAATTACACCTAGTGATTAGGAACGTAATTTTGCCCCGTTTGAGAACAATTCGTCAGAATGCCAGCCGAGGTTTCTTCTTCACCGGAACTGCACAACATCCCAACAAGAGTGTAATCGACAAAGGATGGCATTTCTAGATCCGGCACATCTCCATAGTCAACAGAATGACTATTACCAACAGGAACTTGAGGAAGTCTCGTATCGAGAACCTCACATGTATAATGACACCTATCATTACTTGGATAAAAGAAAGGCTCTGGACTATTCTGGGAGTGTACGACTGTGTCATTCGTATTCTGATCAGAAAAGAGTCTCTCCATAACCGCAGGATTTTGTTCCTGACTTCCATAACTGAGTCTTTCGTCCAAGACTCTTTGACTCTGATTAGGCGATCGATTCGAGGTGGGACTTTTGTTGACTGGTTCAATTACTTGATATCCATTAAAATTGGAAAATGCAGAATTATTTTCAATGTTGGGAGACCTTCTAGGATGAATTTGTTCCAAAGGTTGACTTTTGTTAAGATCTTGAGGTTTCTGGTAGACATAAACACATCTTTCATCCAGGACGTCGTTTTCCTTCTGAGATTCAAAACCCGAAAAATTAACCCGGTCTTCTGGACACCAATAAGACTGGTTTTGATCGTTTTTTCTAGTTTCGTAGTCTTTTTGATGGTGAGCTCTTGGGTAATTGTGATAATTTATCGTTTCTCCAAGAGAATGGTTTTGATTCGCGTCCTTAGTCATGGGATAGCAGGTCATAGGCCTTCGGGTGGATTCAAAATCTTTGTCGGCTTCGAATCCGTGGAACTGGAGTCTGTCTTCTTGTTGATGAGGAGGAAGACTCAGGTGGCTACTGCTGGAATCTTCGCTGAGGAGTTGAGACCAGTAATGATCTTGATTCTCTTGTTTTAATTCGTACTTTATGGTTCCACTTCCAAGGTCTAATACACTGGATGGTGACCTGGCGACGTCTTGAGCGTTTATGGGGAAATCAGGTCTTAAGGGTTGATCCAGTTGGAAAATTTCTTCAGGTTGGAAGAGATCTCCAGGGAATGAAGGAAAATCTGGATATGCTGCTTCTTGGGGAACTTGACTTGGAAGGCAGTAACCAAGAGTACTTTCGTGATTTTGTACTGAGTCCTGCATCCAGTAGGAGGTGTCCGTTGATGGGGTTTGTTGGGTGTAAATTCCGGTGTTCTGATGCTGATGAGAGGATTGGTAGGCCATGTTGGACTGCAGTCCGCAAACACACTCGAAGGGTGAGCATGAACAAGAGTATCCTGAAAATCAAACAGATTCTTTTAATTAATTCTATAAATACTCATTAAACATTTTTTTATTTAATAGATATTTCTAATTATTTATAATGTATTATTAAATTATTGTTACTAGAATATAAACCTCTATAATATTATATAAAATATTGCGAGCATTAGTCATATTCGAATTAAAAAAAAAACTATATTTAAATAAATGGCAAGTGTCATTCTCAGAAAGTTTTTGAGGATTAGAATTTTAATTTTTCATATTTAAACAATCTTTATCAAAAGAAATTTAAGCTAGTTTTAACTTATGCAGTCTCATTTATTAATAATTTAATTAATAACTTGCGTTTAATTGTGAATACTTTATTGTATTTTTATTCACTTCAGTTAATTTTGAATTTAATTTATCTTAAATTAATAAAACAATCGAAGTTGAATGGGAAAGAAATTTAAATTAAATAATAGAACACTTTAGTACCAATAATCAACGCTAGGGGCGCTGTGGAAAATTCAAACGGCGAAAATTGGCGGTTTTCAATTTCAGTTTTCAGTATTTCGCGATTCGTGTTCCTGTCGGGTCAGACCATAATTTGGAGTGATTTGAGACGGTTTACTTAGGTTTATTTCGCCGGTTATTGGTAAGAAGTGTACCAGTGGATTAATATAGAGCCGAGAAACATATCTGAGAAAGTAAATCGTTTCTCAAGTTCGACTTTTTTACGGGTTTTATTTTTCTTAAAAATCAGGTTAGGATTCCAGTGCAATACTTGATCGGTAATTTTAGTCATCTAAAGTCAATTATTAATTTAAACTTTGTCGAGAAGATAGTTTTTCAATTCCCGTAATTTCAATTTTATCCGTTATTACGATTAATCAAATATAGAAAAATAGAAAATCAAAGCAGAATCCGCCAGTATCCGGGTCGAAAGGCAATTAAGTGTATTCAAAGATGTAGAATTGTTATTTATAATAGTGTAGCATTGTTTGCTTGAGTCCACGTCTATTAAGAATCGGGAATTAACTGTCTTAAATTTAAAAAAAGGATAGAAGTTGAATGAAAGAAAAATTTGAATTAATGAAGAATACTTTAGTACCAATATTCAACGCAAGGGGCGCTGTTGAAAATTCAAACGGCGAAAATTGGCGGTTTTCAATTTCAGTTTTCAGTATTTCGCGATTCGTGTTCCTGTCGGGTCAGTCCATAATTTGGAGTGATTTGAGTAGGTTTACTTAGGTTTATTTCGTCGGTTATTGGTAAAAAGAGTATCAGTGGATTAATATAGAGCCGTGAAACATATCGGAGAAAATAAATCGTTTCTCAAATTAGACTTTTTTACGTTTTCCGGATTGGTTTGTCTATAATTTGGAGTGATTTTAGTGAGTTTAATGAGGTTATTTTCGTCTGTTTTTGTAAAAAGGATATCAGTGGATTAATATTGAACCGTGAAATATATAGAAGATAGTGTCTTTATAGTGTCTTTAATTTGCCTTTTTTATGCGTTTTATTTATTTATTTTTTAAACAGGTTAGGATTCCAGTGCAGTAGTTGATCGGTAGTTTTAATCATCTAAATTCAATTACTAATTTAAAATTTGTGGAGGAAATAGTTTTTCAATTCTCGTAATTTCAACCATTATTACGATTAATCAAATAAAGAAAAATAGAATATCAAAACAGAAATTCGGTCGTGTGGTAGCGTGTAGTGTGCGTTCGGCCTTGGTGTCCGCTAGTGTTTTTGTTTACGTCCTGGTCGAACAGCAATTAAGACATTAAGTACATTCCGAGGTACATTCAAAGATCTAGAATAGCATTGTTTGCTTCAGTGTGTGTGTGTGTGTGTGTGTGTGTGTGTTAAAAGTCAGTGAATAAGTGATTCAGTGATAGTGAGACAATTGACACTTTAAAGAACTGTGATTTTCGACTTTTTATCGTGAAGGAGGCAACAAGGAGGAGGGATTGGAATTCATTAAAATCCTTGGCCATCAAAATAAGGTAGGAATAAAACAAAAAAATTATCAGTAAGTAGTTTGTAGCCATATTTTATAAAATGTGTGATTTATAAAATTCAAAGTTAACCAACCTTTATCAGAAATAAGAGGTGGAGGTTGAGGTGTTCTTGTAGGTCCTTCCAGGGCTTCCGTATTAGGCCTTTTAGTACCTCTTAAAGACATTAACTGAAACAATAATTTTATTATTAAAATTTAAATGATAAATTTTAATTATTTGATACTTTTTATAGGTAATAAATCATTATATTGCAAGACTGCCTTTTTAAATCCAAAATAATCGAAACACAATTTTCTCTATTGATCAGGGTCAAGGGCAAATGTGTTTTCATTAAAGGTATTAAATCCAAATTCTAATCTCAGAATTAAATTCCTTATTTTTCTCAACAATTATTATTGAAATGTTCCCATATAGAGTGTAAAAATATTTCCTTTTACTTTTTGTATAAAACGACGAAATTAAAATTAACTTAAAAATTCTATCTTCATTTTACAATCATAAAATATTAAAATTACAGATTTTTTTGCTCTCTACCCATAATTGTATTTAAAAAGTGATTAATTATACAAAACCAAATAATATATTTAATTATAATATTTATCAAGTAAAATGAGGAAATCGAGTTTGGAGATTAGAACTTGGTTCCATAATATTTGATATGAAGGTATTTTCTCAGTGTTAAACAATAATGTTAAAAATTACAATACAAAGTATGAAAATTCCATTCTATTTCCTCATTTACTCAACAAATATTATAAATGGATATTTTTTCGCTCTGTAGCTGCACTCATTTTTTAAATAGAATTATGGGCACAGAGCGAAAAAATAGCTAAGTTTAATATTTGTTGAGTAAAATGAGGAAATCGAATTTTGAAGTGAGATTTGTAATTCCTCGTTTTCTGCAAAAAGGATTAAAATTAAATTCTTTTTCGCTCTGTACGCAAAGTTCTAGTTAAAAAGTGAATAGCGCAACAGTGCGAAAAAATAGCTAATTATAATATTTATTGAGTAAAGTGAAGAATTCAAATTTTAAAGTTAAAAATTGGACCCAATACCCTTAAGATCAAATCTGCTTTTAGTAGAATAGTTTTTAGTTAAACTTTTTTCATAAAAGGGGAAAATATTTGGTTCAAAAAACCAAAAAAGTTATGGTTTTTACCTTCGTGCCGAGTGCAGCTTCTCTTGCTAGCATAACAGCCAGACCCCTGACTCTTCTACCTGCACCAACACTTCTTCTCGCTTCCGAAGTTGATTTCGCTTCCGGTCTAGGGTGATCATGTTGTCCTTTTGCTTGAAAGAATATTGCGTGATCTGTGTGTCTCCAAAAATGAGTCACAGGATAACCACAATGTCCACGACAAGAAAGAATTTGTAGTCTTCCTATGCATTGTCTGTTTGGACAAGGCTTTCCTTGTTGCTTCTTTCTAGCCTGAAAATTGAGGATCCAATCAATATTTTTTTTTTAATTTATATTTTGAAGTCAGATTTTTATTGAAATTTATAAAAATTAATGCCTCACATGACCAAAATCTTAAAATATTTTTTTAAATATAATCAAGACAATTCCGATAGTTTCATTATGCAACTATATTCTTTTTTCATTTTCTTCTTTCTCTCAGTTTCCTAGTTTTATAAATTTCTAACAAGGAAGGTTATCCAAGGTACTTAATGAAAATTATATTTCTCAATTATTCGTAAACTTTGAAGGGTTTTGTCATCTTCTAAATATGAATTTGAGCACGTATAAAAAAATACGTAAATCTTATTTTTAGTGCTCTAAAACACATTTAACGAATCAAATCGGAGGCAAACACTTTGGTAACCTTCTGGCAAAACCTTTGGTAATCTTTTTTTATATACTGAGCCATTTGTCAAACTAATTAGAGGCAAATTGGAGCTTCTTCATAAGCAAATTGTGAAACCATCATGATGATGTGCTAGAGGGCAGGATAATCTTGACGACAGGATCGTAAATGCTTCGTACCTTGTCGCAAATTGCAGGTCGAAGATGGACTCTGCCGCCTCCGGGTAAAGTGCACCCTTGCGAGCAAACTAGAACTCCTAGACAAGATTTCTTGAGTATGCTCACGTTGTGATTATTAGTATTTCTCATTGCCCATCCGGAAGCGTGTCTTCGTGCCTCTTCACAATCCGGTCCATAGACCCTCCTCACGTGACCATCCGCCCACTCACACCACGGATCGTATTCGATGACCTTAAAAAAACGTGACGTTGAGTAACAAAAGTCTCGTGAGCACAAACTTTGTTGACAAGTGAGCTGATATTACCATCCCACTGATTAAAAGTACATTGTTTGCAAATTTTCTTACCACCTCTTGACTTTTTCATTTTGATTTCAATATATCTACATTATATTGAAGAACTTGATATAAAATGTCTCACCCTTGGAACGTTTGGATCATTGATGTCCCATTCTTGATGGGGATGTTGCTGTTGCTGGTTTCCGGCAACAGTCGCTGACATCGTCGGCGACCCCACACGACTCCTAAAAATAACCATTGAACAATTGAATAATAATAATTGAACCTTCAGTTGCCTCTTTAAAAATACCTTCAATTTTAAGTGATGAAGTTTGAAACAATTCAGATAGCTTTGCTATTTTTCAAATCACATAAAATTTATATAGGGAAGTAATTACTGAACTGGCTGTTAGTTTTCGGTTTAAAATAATGTGAACATATAATTGATATTAAATGTGTGTACATATTAAAGATCGAGTCATCGCAAGTAATAATTCGAAGTCCGAACTGGAAAACGAATGGGGCACATCGATTTCCCCTGACAATGCTAATTGGCATCTGTGTAAAGACATTAATATTATTTTCGTTGAGTCTTATGCGGACAACCCATCGAATGAAGGAAACGAACGTGTTTTGCTATACACACAAGAGTCATGATTTACACTTGTATAGAGTTTATTCGTACGTATTGCTGAGGGAATTCTTGCGGACGCCTACCGGGCAAACGTCGCGATGGCTGTACATATGCAACAAATTATTATTCAAAATTTAATTGACACGCGGTGGGCGACGGTAAACGGTGGAGTTGCTCGGTGCTCGTAGATGGAAAGTTGCCGGCGCGTGCAAGAGGAAAAAAGGGGTACCTCCTGGGGCGATTTACGAATCTAAGGTCCTTCTTGGTGATAAATCGTGATTCTTTGATTCGAAGTATAAAAAAATACAGATAATGACTTTAATAAGTCTTTAATCCATCTTTTTAATTGATTGCTGACAATATCTGAACTTGGTGATTAATTGTATTTGTATCAACAAACATATAAATATTTATATTTTCTTATTTTATGTGTACAAGTTGACAAGTCATTCAAATGATAAATCAAATTCTGAAGATATATAATTCGCTGCACAAAGTGCAATTTGTCAGCTCAATTTGTATCAGTAAAATCGGTGGAAACTTTGACATCTGCGATCGAAGGACTACATAAGCGAAGGTCTAATTTAGCATTGCGCAATCGCTTACGACGTGTCGCCGCAATCGAGATAAAATCCCAATTTATGGTACACACCGGTCGTACCTTGTATTATACTTATGGGTGCTCGTGGGTGGCCTGACAAGATATTCGCCGACTTCCCGGAATTCTCAGTCGCGGATCCGCACCAGGGACAACGATGAGATCGATAGACGGAAACGCGAGAAAATTATGGCGCCTTGAATCGTATACAGGGAACAGATATAATCGTTTGGCTAAATCTGCAGTTAATAACTGAAATATCAGTTGGATATCACATTAGATCAGAATTATCTAATCCCCTACGGTTTAGTCAAATCTTTACTTCGAATCAAGGGACTTGTACTATAGAATCCTGAATCCGATCAGAAAACTTAATCTTGAAGGGATGATAAGGTTTTACTATCAAATTGCTATGGCTGAATCTGATAGGCCTACGTAGAAGTAACACTTTGTTGTCGAAGTACTGTCTGGTTGTAGACTCTTAATGTTTTAGCGATGATTTTTATTTATTGAGCTGATTATGATGCGAGGACAATTTCAAAGCTGTTCTTTCTGATAACAATTGTTGCGACCACCATTCGAGTTTAATAGAATAAAATACGGACGTGTAAACAGCTCTGTCAGAAGTCATTGACCATGAGTGGCACGCGGATAGAAAACGCCCACCCAAAACTGTCGCGAACCTGCTCGAGAAAGATTAACGATTAGAGGTTAATAGAAGGTGCAGTCGGAATCGACTTATGTCACGGTATGGATAAGAACCCTCAAAATAAAAACGGGTAAAATACGATCATCAGATTCAGTTAGTGCTTCAGGATATCTTCTCTGAATATGACCAAATCTAAAGCCGAACTATTTCAAATAGAAAGAAATCATATTACCAGGCAAAGATATCATATTAGGTAATATTCTCAGAGATGTCTATATATTCTAGCGACAAAATAGGCTCATCCCACGGGATTTTGTCTATACGGTATTCGCGAGTTACACGTCGGTTTCTGGATTTTATAGAATCGCGCGCAAACTCGGACATTTACGATCTTCAGACACCTACTCGAAAATTTTTCATCGTCTCTCCACACAACCTCCTCTTCAAAGAGGTCTAGACACCTCAGAGATGGGTTCTTTAAACATATTTCGAAGCAAATTCATAATAATCAGATTTTATGTTCTTTGTCATCTTCAACAAAAGTGTTCGTTTTGCTTTGAAAAGAAGCTTCAGTCGAGATTCTTGGTTTTATTCGAAGTTCGAAGGCTGCTCTACAATTAGTTCGGAGAAGCATTTTTCTCCTGCAATTAGGCAAACGTTCATTAGATCGGAGTAAGCATTGGTCTCAGTGACGGGATACAGCTCGGGTTATTGCAGGAGAGAAGAGAGAGTATTTTGTATTTGAGAGGGAGGAGGAAACTCAACGGGGTGAATGATTGCCCGGATCGGTGATAAAGTCATCGCCTTTAGCACCGCGTAAGATGATACATCGGCCGGCGATGCAGGGCCGAGATTGCAGGAAGAGACGAACGCGTACACGCACACGCGTGTCTGTAGTACATAAAGCGCGAGTATTTACCTCCAAGCACCTAAGTCTTGGCTCGTGGAGGACCTACGAGCACGGGCCACGATTTCAGGGCCGGTCCCCATAAATTTTCTTGCAAGAAAGTCTCGATTCCGGAATTTCGACCCTAAATAACATTCCAAAGAAAAAGGAAAAAGAGACATCAAGATTCTGCATTCGTTCGTTCCGATTTATTAATTTTGAAGACACAAAAAGTCCCTCATTTAAATTCGAATGTGAATCAATCGAGGAATCAATTTTTTATAAACTGGTTCCTATGATTGAATCAACAATAATTTAGCAGACAAGTTTTTAATCGAAGGGTCCACTTTTTGAATTGGCTCGCCTTTTGGAGATCAATAATCCGGAAGTGATACTGCATTTGGAATTAATAAAATGATGGAGCAAATGTTGCGATAAAATTCGATAAACTGAATTTATTTTATCGAATTAGATGCTTATCAGTTTTATACATTCGTGGGTACATTCGGCCCTGCAACTTTAGATATTAAACGGAAGATATGTTCGCGAGTCAACCACTAAATATCTCGGAGGCGTCGGAAAAAACTGCACAAGGGTTACCAACCAATCCTGGATATTCGGATCTTCACGCGAGATTGTAGAAAGAGGTCCTGGACAAGTTAATTCCTCGACTCCGGGGCGTCATCTCAAAAGGGAAAGAATATGCTATCAGGTTCGGATTAACGGAGATTTGCAATATCGCGTTGGCTAATTAGAAACTATTCGGGATTATAAATTATTCGGAAAAGATTAATAGCTCTATATTGATTTAAAAAAACGATAAAAAAACGATTAAAAACGATTTGTAACTTTTCTGCTCGCTTTTCTGTCATTTATTAAATGTGATTTCCAATATGCTACAAGATCTGTTATAGTTCCACAAAAAACTTTTTTACATCCTGTCGTCAAACTTGGAATATGAATAACGCTAATTTTAACGTGGGCTGGAACAAACGAGTGGCTCTTAATCCGAGTCTTAATCTGTTGAGTACTCTATTAGCATGACATGTAAATAATGCCAATTTCTGAAAAAATTTTCATAAAGAAGGAAAATTCGAATTAAAAATTTTCATTTTGGTATTAGGGTTTTATATTAAGTACGTACATATTATTTTGAAGAAGAGAATAGTTTCTAGGATAAAGTCTGAATTGATTATTGTTTTGGAATTATTATTTCATAATTGTCAATGCTTTAGAGTGCTCTAACCGTTAAACTGTCAGCTTCCATTTGGCAAGGAGATAAAAAGGTCCTGCGAGAGTGGGTTCAAAGAGTTCTTCACGGCCTTACGATCCGAGATAAAGAGGATCGTCTTACCGGAACATTCGTTTAATCTGTCTTCGAGGTGTCGCCCTGTGATCAATGGCAGGGTGAACATTCCTAATCGAATTCACACACAACTACCACATAATCAAGCCGGTTTTGACCCCTTTTCGTTTAAAGAATGCTGAAAGCAACTTGATGCGTATGGGCATCAGAAATGCGATCTAGTTTGTGTATCTATGAATCTGGTGTATCATATTTAGCAAGAGAGATGTAGAAATTATATGTATAGGGCTCTTATCAAAGAACACTATCGATAATATTATCTTCTGTCGTTCCGGACAAAAAGACTTTACAGCTTTGATATTTCTCTAACAGGAAACTTATTATTTCAATCCTAAGCGAATTTCAAGGATTACCTTCACCGATTGTAGACAAAAACGCAGTTCGAGCATTATCAGTGATTGAGGAGAATTAAAAGTATCAGGACAAGGCTGATTTCAAAGGTCGTTGGATAAGGTAAAGGTATATATGTAGTGGTTAGAGATTTAATTGATCAAAGATGGAGTCGTCGAACAAGGACGACTATAGGTGGTTAATTCAACCGAAAGCACCTCTCGCGATGCCAATCCCGAACGTAAACGCAATGCTAGGTACTAGGATCCCAGCCAACCAATCCGGTTAAGTGATAACGCCCACACGCCAATGAGAAACTCGCAGAACGCCCACTGATTAGATACGAGGGTAAACTATAAAGGGGAGAGAAATCGATCTCAAATAGCCAACATCCACTTCGTCAAGAACATCTTTTTTATGGTCCAGGAAGTCGTAATTTTTTTAGGAAACGCCCAGTTGTTACTTCGGTTTGAATTTTAAGTGATGGTTTTTCGTTTATGAGGATAGGATAATTTGTTAGTTATAGAATTGAATGTTGTTTTTTTCGAGTTGAAATATTTATTTGAGATAATTGCTGGTCGAAAGGTTTTAGCCTGAAAGGTTTTTAGCATGAAGATTCCAAGTCAAAGTAGTGATTCGATAATTGTTTTTATTTAGAAGATAGAAGAAGAAGAATGAAGAATGAAGAGGTGAGAAGAATTTTAGATCAGAGATCAATTTACTCTGATACCAGATCTTCAGCTAGGGGTTGATATTTGATAACGTCATTAAACTATCAAGAAGTTCTGTATTGTTAGATCCAATTGTCAGGAAGAGAGAGTTTTTTGTTTTTTGATGTAGACTAAAAATTGGAAATTCTGATGTTTGATCAAGTTGTTATCAAGTAAATTCCTTAATTAAAAGAAGAGTCCAAATCATAGATACTTACAGTACAACCATAGTCGAAGTTCCTTGAATAATGATGACTTGACTCTCAGCTCAGTGACACTCGTCTCATGCAATTATCACAGTCCTCCTGAGGACTAATCTTTGGTTCGAAGCAGAATTGTTTAAACACTTCACTGACTAGTTATATATAGTATTATAGTCCAGTTATATCTGGCACACAAGGTAACAACACCCTCGAGTATTAACAAAGTTCACCAACTTTTCTTGGAAATCACGGTATAATCCTACGATATAATTTAACTGTTTAGGATTCCCTATGGATATTCGTTTCTTATATTTTATTCTTAAAGTCTTGAAAGTCGATATTTATAGTCGATTTATAGACTTAGAAAATCGACTGATGTGCGCAGGAACGCACGTGCATACGACTCAGTGTCGCGCCGAGGACTGAGCATCGACTTGAAGTGGTATGAGCACGTTGGTGACTTGTGTTCCCTCGATCACGAATCAGAAGGACCGCCTAGGGGTGTGGCCAAGTTCAACCAATAGCACAAGTCCCTTTTCAAGGGTGCCTAATCGTCCGAACGATCATCGTCCGAGCCACCCCTCAAGCCATCGAGATATAGGTGTCCGTTTTTCCGCTAGGGGATGAGACTCACAAACGGAATTTGCTTCTGGGGTCATAGATCATAAATCGGTGGAACAGCCCCTTTGTTTATTCTTGCATTCTTGCGTGGGAGAGTCGAGCCTTGAGAAATTCGGGTTTCTGGTCCTGAAGAAGAAAAGGGTAATTCATATCAATTGGTGGAAGTGTCAGCTTTTTTGAAAGGGAAGTTTAGCTTCTAAGGATGACACTTGTACATTACTGATGTTTTCTTGAATGGTTTGATCAAAATTGATGTGTTTCCGGATCTTCATTTCTTAAGCTGCAGAGATCAACCTTCTTGGGCAAGATTGGAAGCAAGATTTCGATTCTAGATTTTAGAATAGGCTGTTAGTATTTCCTGATATAGGCTGATGGTACTTCCTCTGAACATCAAGTTCATCATTATGATCAACCTAATTATTTCGGAAGGATTTATCAATTCAACTATACTGAATAGAAGAAGTTGAGTAAATAAGGTGTTGCGTTGCGAGATAGCATAATGTGCTGAACATTTAGCAAGTAGTAGATAATCTGTCGGTTTCTCTAATTTGAGGGGATTTTCTAGGGGAAGTTGCCTGTCTTCTATCTCATTCCACTTGCTTATCCCTACCCCCTCCTCCTTTTTAGGTACCCGCATCCAAGACAGCGACCCGTTACGCTTCGATCGAACTAGAACTCACGACGCAAACATATCTGCCAAAGTGAACTCGTCCTCGGAATTGTCCCAATCCGCCATTTCTGTGGTTACTTGTATTAATCAACGAAATCAGCTTTAACGAAATTCTCGTTATAAAGCTTCAAACAATTTGAAATGTTTGAATGTTTCTGAAAAGCTGAGTGTTTTGAGACAGTTTGATAAGTACCCTTGCTGATCCGTTCTCACTCAATTTCTGTTTAGGAAACATTTTAAAAGGGATTAGTTCAAAGGATTAGTTCAACATCGCAATTAGTGTAGATTAGGGGACGTTAACCAAATAGTAAAAGGGGTTAGTGGTTAGGGTATGTGTATATACCTATTATGTATACTTGGGAGCAGACATGACGTTGTAACCGATACTCTCGGGAAAGTTAGTTTCGCGAATCTAGACATTCCAAACCGTACTTATCGGTTCTTTCACTCACGCCTGCATAGACCAGGAATAGGTTTTTTACTTAATATATGTGTTATATCTTTCATGCATGTGTGATTTGGTACCGGCACGTGTGTCACTGATAATTCTAGCGTTACTTCCGACCACGTGCCGCAGGTGTGGAGTGTGGTTGCTCTTCACTCTTAACGGGATTTTCACGGGGTGAAGTCCCTTCCTCTCGATGTTTTAATGCTAATTTTTTATTCTTGAGTAGTGAAAATTTAAGATGTTGAACAAAAAAAGGTGACATACTCGAAAAGGTATATGATTATTATATGTAATATAACTATCCTTTCGAGCATATAATCTTTTTTGTATTTTTTATTCTCATCGTATTACACTTTATACTTTTTCATTATTTTAATAATTATACCTATATTTACATTTATGGCATAAAAATATCAAACAAAGTTTCCAAAGTTCCCAAAATTCAAAATTCGTATTTATTTACTAACAGAAATTTACCCAATGTTGCTTGGGATTTTAAGAAATTTCATAGAATTTAATGAAATTGTAAAGAGACTTTAAAGGATTGTAGAAGATTTTAGGTAATTTTATGGAATTTTGAAGGATTTTAAGGAATTTGATAAGATTTCAAAAATTATAAAAAAAATCAAGGTATATAAAAAGACTGTAAAGATTTTAAATTAAATTCAAGGATAAGAGATTTTGATTGATTTTGGAGATTTAAACGGATTTTTAATTGAATTGAAAAGAGTTTTCAGAAGGTTTTTTAAAGAGATTTCACAAGATTTTAAGATATTTTAACTGTATTTTAACGAATTTGAAAGAATTTGAAGAGATTTTAATGAACTCCAGGGAATTTTGAAATATTTTTAACGATTTTAAGATACTTGTGGAAATTTTAAAACATTAAGAATTTCAAGTAAAATTTTGAGGGATTTTAAAAGATTTCATTTAATTTCCTCCACATTAGAATCAATTCCTTGAAATTTCTTGAAATCTCTTATAAAACCCCTTGAAATTCTTTAAAGTGCCTTAAAATCTTGTGAAATCTAAGAAATCTCTGGAACATCCTTTTCATAACTCTTTTAAACTCTTTTAAAAATCTTTTGAAATCTTGTGAAAACACTTGAAAATCGTTAAGCTGTTTTAATCTTTTTTAAAAATAAAAATATCCTTTCAAATTCCTTAAAATCTCTTAAAATCCCTTAAAATTCGAGAAAGTTTCTTAAAATCAAATGAAATTCCTTAAAATATCTTGAAATCATTTAAAATATCTTAAAATCCCGAGCAACCCCGGGTAAATTTCCGCTAGTAAATAAATAAAAATAAAATGGTTTTGAGAAATTTTTTTGCTATTAATAATATACGAGAGAAAGTATTTTTATTTTTTCCATTATAAGCAAAAATATAAATTATAAATATGTTACTATAAGCTGATCGGGAAAATTGAATAACTTGACCGGGAAAAGACCCAGAATTTGAAATCATTTGCCCTCGCATTTGCCGGATCGCCACCCTGATCACCACCCGAGCAAATAATTATATTCCACAGGATTATTTGTACATTCATCACAATATAATTATATTTAGAGAGTTATAGTAGACCTTCATTGGGATTTGAAGCCGTGTCTTCAGTTAAAATACATACATAGTTTACAGAATTAGTTTTTTAAACAAGTGAAAAACAACAGGGCTTGTTAACTTGTTTCTACATCATAAATACATAGTATTTACATATAACATTTGATTCAGAATATAATATTCCACATTCTGGAACACAAAAGAATTTATAAGATAGTGATCGACAAAGGATTTAGCGACGAGGTAACATCTTTCACGCGCGAGTTTAAGTAACGGAGAAATTTCTGGCGAACGTCTGGGATCCTGCCCATCCGTTAAACACGAGGTTCGCGAGAGTTCGAGGCTGTTTAAACACAGAGGGTGGGCAATCAGGAGTGTTTGCCGCCCCATGAGCGAGTGAGCGAGCAAGCGAATACGTGGATCAAAGGATAATGGGACGGGGTGGGCTGATAGCGCTCTGATTTGATTGTTGCCCTGGCTATTGTCCGGAACTGCTCCATTGTACGTACGAACGGGTCGCATAGTTACCTACTATGTATACGTACATAGCTATGTACACGGTGTCTCTGACACTATCTACCACATGACCCACCCCTAACCCCGGTGTGTTTCTACGCAATAAAGCTGTATTCGAATCGCTGAACATCCTCATTAATTCTCATCTTCTATCGTTTCACTTCCATATCCCTTCACAAGACAACTATTTGACATTCCATTTTTGTAAAAAAAAAACGAACAACGCACCTTTCTTTCTCTGTGTTGGTGTACTTTAACACCCTATAAAAAATATATAGTCAAGTTAATTGAATTAATATTTCTTCTGAAACCCAAAAATAATTGACCATTTCTTAAAAATATCTTCTATATACTTTTCTTCTCGCTTTGCTTTCTCCCAAACCTTTAATACTTCGTTTACCTACTGTCAATCTTTATTAAATTTTATTTTCAATTAAATTGAATTAATTAATGTCCCTAGGGTTCTCTGAAAAAATTCCTCAAATAACCCAATTAGTGCTCCTCGACTACTTTCTGTCTAATCCCATAGGCGTGGGTGCCGTGATCCCCAATCGGGAATCATGGGGATTTTATTTTCGGCTTCCAGAGCATCTGCCTTCTCATTTTCATACAATGGATGTCGCGTGCCTCGAAGAAGGCGACACGTAGGAGGCAATTAATCGTCCGCTTGTTTTATATTCTGTCACCTGTCAACCACGTGCGTTCATTTCTCGTCGACCAAGTAAATAGAGGACCTTTTCGTTGTCCGCAGTCCCTCCCGCAACAAATGTTAGCGGGTGCAGAACTTTTTTCACGCGTATGTGATACGTCCTTTTTTCCAGGCTCCGATGTCCATTTTTGACGAGAGGCGAATAACATGAATGTAAATACGCAAGTCTACACTTTTTTTGCACCCCCGAACCCTTCGACGACTTTTACCTGAATAGAAGGCAGATGACAGCGAGCTTCGTTCACATTTGTAACCCACTCGCATTTTGGCTCGCGCCGGCTGCTTCCGGTTTTCCGAACCTGATTGTGAAGCTTCATAAATCCAGTTACGAAAGTAGAATAGGGATATAATCGAATTAAATACCGTGTTGAATAAGTTTTTCAAAGTTAATTGTTAAAAAGAAAACATTAGACATCTATTACTTGTTTTTGACTCCCGGGTAAATAATTATTAATATATCTTAAATCAGTCTTTAAAATAAACACGCAATCATATAATCTGAAAAACTTTTAGAAGGTTAAAGATTTATAATCCAGATTATGAACGCAATCATTTTGCATTATTTATCTTAACTTCAAGATATGACTACGCAAAACACATTTAATTTTTTACATGTAAAATCTAATTGAACACTTATTTTTGTCCTTGAATTACATTTAAATTACGAAATTATTATACGCTCGTCATGTCCTTATAATGATCTGATTTATTAATGATGCTGCATTCTTTAGAATACGTACGTATATATATGTACTTAGTAACTTCAACAGTCATTTATCTACTCGAAAGTTATTCATACACGTTCTGAATAAAAAATTGAGTGGCCCTGTCCTTTTATTTTCTCTTAGAAAAAAATTCATTATGAAAAAGTGTCTTGTCAAACACAATTTCCCCCGGAAAACATGTCCTCTGAATCAGGGGTTTGAATACTCCAGAAAAAAATCACCCCTGGACTTCTGACACTGCGTTAAGTATCCTTCATGAATGTAATCGGGGATGCGTCGAGCATATGTTGCTAGCGGAACCAATAGTCACGTGATGCAGTGACCAACCACCAATCGCTTTTCAAATCGCGTGGAAATTGCATGCCGAAGGGTGCGAACACAAGGGTGAAAATTTTTTATTTTTTAGAGAAACGCGGGGGTTTCCTTTTTATACGTACATTTTTTTAAATCTGCAAATTTTACAATAAAATCACATGTATTTTTGTTTTCGACTACATATACCGAATTTCCGTACGAAATCCATGGTTAAAATTCGTGAAAATTTCTAAAAATTTCTAGCAACCTCTTGAAGTTTCTTAACATTTAAAATCTCTTAAAATCATTAGAAATTTCATGCAATTCCATGAAATCCTTAAAAATTTTACAAATTCTTTTAAAAATTAGAATAATCGCTTGAAAATACTTATAAATTCAGAAAAACCTTCAAAATCATTAATCTCTTAAAATCTATGTTAATTTAACATAGATTTTAAGAGATTAATTTAATTAATTGTTAAAATTAATTTTTTTTTTTAATTAATTAATTGTTAAAATTCTTTAAAATCTCTAAAAATTCCAAGAAACCTTTGAAAATCTTTGAAATCGCTTGAAATTCGTGAAAATCTCCTAAAATTTCCAAAAACTTCTTGAAATTCTTTTAAATTCTACGTTAACAATTAAAATCCCTTTTATATCCTCTAAAATCCATTAAAAGTATGAGAAATGTCTTCAAATTCCATGAAATCCCTTAAAATTACACAAAAATTTTCAAACTAATAAATCTTCTGAAATCCACGTTAAAATTCATGAAAATCTCTAAAAATTCCTAGAATTTTTTTTGTATTTTTTAATTTTAATTAATTAATTTTTTATTTATTTAATTTAATTTAATTTAATTTTTTATTATTTATTTTATTATTTATTTTATTTATTATTTATTATTATTAATAAATTATTAATTTATTATTATTATTAATTTATTTATTTTATTATTTTATTTATTATTTTATTATTTTATTTTATTATTATTATTATTATTATTTTATTATTTATTTTATTTTTATTTTATTTTAATTTTTTTATATAATTTTATTCTAATTAATTTTAATTCTTTAATTAATTAATTAAATATAATTTTTTTAATTAATTAATTTTAATTTTTTTATTTAATTTTATTCTAATTAATTTTAATTGTTTAATTAATTAATTAATTAATTATTTTAATTAATTAATTTTAATTAATTATTTTTTTTACAATTTTTTAAAAATTGTAAAAATCTTTTGAAATATCTCCATAAAATTCATAAATTTTTTTTTAATTTTAAATTTTTAAATTCCATAAAATTTTTAATTAATTTATTTTATTTTATTTTAATTTTTTTATTTAATTTTATTCTAATTAATTTTAATTTTTTAATTAATTAATTAATTAATTTAATTAATTAATTAATTACATTAATTTTATGGAGATATTTCAAAAGATTTTTACAATTTTTAAAAAATTGTAAAAATCTTTTGAAATATCTCCATAAAATTCCATGACAAACATTAAAATCTCTTAAAATTCTCAGAAAATTCTTGAAATTTTACGGTAACATTTAAAATCTTTTTATATCTTTAAAATGTTAAAACTATTAGAAATCTTTTATCAAATTCCATGAAACCCTTTAAAATTCTCACAAAATCTTTGAAATATCAGAAAAATCTCTTGAAATCACTTAAAATTATTAGAAATCTCATAAAATTCCTTAAAACCCCATAAAACTCTTGCAAACCTTTTGAAATATGTACCTTAAAACTTCACGAAAACCTTAGAAATCGCTTAAATTCGTTGAAATCTTTAAAAATGTTTAGAAACCTCTTAAAATTTCTTAAAAATTTCAAAACATTTACAATCTCTTAAAATCCATTAGAATTTTTAAAAGTCTCTTAAAATTCCATAAAATTCTACGAAATCTTTTTTTATAATCCTTAAAATTAAATTGTCGAAAATTTCTATCGATACTTACATGACCAATCAGGAGTGCGGAATAGGCGTTACGATATTTCGACTTCGACTCAATCATCTTTTTAGAATAGATGAAAACTATGATTTCAAAATTTTTTAAATTGTTATACGATTTTTTTTTTCGATGTTACATATGTTTATTTATTGCGGAAAAATATAATAATGTGATAATGATCAGGGTGCCTATATGTGCGGAAATTTAAGGAAATCCGGGAATTGAAAAAAAATCCGGGAATGTCCGAAAATTGTTCTTGATTTTATTTTTAATACCGGAAGTGGATTTCCAGTTTGAAAAAGTTTTTCCAGATAATCAGTCCAAATATTTTTATTATTTTTAATTTTTACTTGATACTTTTAACTTTTGTTAAATCTCTTGAAACGTTTTAAATTAATTTCAAATCCTCTAAAAAGAAACTTGAATTCTTAGAAATCCTGTAAAATTTCTTGAAAATCTTTAAACTCTTCTGGATTTTTTAAAAATTCCTTTAACTTCTTTAAACTCATTAAAAATCTTTCGAAATTTCTTGAAATTCGCTAAAATCGATTGAATTTTTTTTTTAAATCTCTTGAAATCCCTTCAAATTCATTTGAATCTTTTTAAATAACTTTTAAATAATTCGCTCGACATTCTTCAAAATCACGAAAAGTACCTCGAAATCTTATGAAATCTCTTGTAAATCCTAAAACGTTTTTGAATTTTTTAAAAATTCCTTAAAATCTTAAAATCCTTTAAATTGTTTTGAATCGCTTAAATTCACTTGAAATTCTATAAAATCACGTAAAATCTCTTGAAATCCTTTATATTTTATTGAATCCTTTAAAATCCCTTAAAAATTTGTTGAAATCTTATAAAAATCCTAAAAGTGTTTTGATTTCTTTAAAAATCCCTTGAAATTCCTTAAAATCTCTTAAAATATCCTAAAATCTTGTGAAACTTCTTGAAAATCAGTAAATTCATCTGCCTTATTTTAAAATCTCTTGATATTTTCTAAAATCATTTAAAATCTCTTGAAATCCTTTAAAGTCCGATATTAATTTTTTATGCATCCTTTGCAACTCAACTACGCTGATTTTTTCTTACTTAAAATTGAAATTCTTATAAATTATAAAAAAATAAAAAAATATAGTTTTAAAATAAATTTGTAATATTGCAATTGAGCAAATTCCACATGTCGCAATCCACTATGCATTGATGATTCTATTGTAAGAGGGACCTAATACTTGGACAAAACAGTATGTATTTAAAAACAAAATTTCAATAAAGAAATTTTAATTTTATGTACTTTAGAAGCTGTAATTTAATTTAGTAACATTATATTATCTGATTTGGGAAAGATGCCCTTTTCACCTGAGAGTTTTAGAGTTCCCACGTCAATCTAAGAATCCGATATCAAATTAGTATTACGCTCCCTGTCAGTGACTAATCGACGGATACTTTGATATCTCGCACCGAGTGTAGTTAAACGTTAGGGGTTCAATTAACTCTATAAATTCATATTAGATTCTCCACTGTGCTATTGGTGTTCGTACCTGTGCTAGGTTTTTGGCTACTGATCGCTTATCTTTTTTTCCGGTCTCCCACATTCATTAAATCCTCCTGCTGTGTTTCTTATCTGATATCAGGACGAATATGACTCTGATGCCTGACTATTAGGGTGACTTTTGCTATTCTCTATAAAAATACGTTGGGAAAGAAAAGGGAATCCGATACCCATGGTCGAGTTCATCGTTATTCGATTTTTCAATTACATTTAAATAAATTTATCGTTAATTTATTACATCTATAAATTTCCTTCGTATTCCCCTTTTTCGAAAAAGAATTATTGCTACGTGAAAAAGAGCTTTGTGAAAATTGAAAGGAAAATAGTAATAAAACGCTCAATGACCCCACTTGACCCCATTTCTCTCAATGTGACATATCTTGGTACAAATTTGTCATTTTTTACAACGAGGTGAATACTTTGAAAGGTTGTCATAAAAAGTTTTAAGATTTGAGGGCAGCCATCATAGCCTCCTTGGATTCCCTCGGAACTACCCAAGCTCCATTGTCCGTCAATTGAACCTCGTTTAGGCGGGGGTTGGGGGCTAAATTGATTTAAATTGACCGAAGGACTCTGGAAAAATGTTTCACGTATCATGCCGTGGAATCTTTCCACGATACGGGAGCATTTAGACTCTTACCTGACTTTCTTGTAGCCTATTAGAAAAATTTTAATAGAAATTTTAGATGAATTTCGTGTAGCTATTAAGGCACCCGTATACGCTCAGCTGCGAATTTAGGCTCGCGCGCGACGACCTTTTTTCACTTCGAGCGGTTATAACATCGATTATCGTATGTGGGATCTCGAACGCTTTATACTTTTTTTATATCTCACGAAAATCCCCCACGACGACTTTATTCTTGATTTCTAGGGAGGCGCGTTCGTCGGTTTTTTTTTTTCTCAGTTTGTGATGAATTGTATCGAATCGCCGGAGAAGTCATTCGTAACAAATGAGGATGGATTTTGATACTTTAATAGGACGTTTAGATTAATTTCCACTGCGTCATTTTAATTAGAAAATGCAACTCTGTCGGTCAAAATTGGAACTATTTCCAGCGAAAGTTGTATAGAGTTGTTCGAATCAGGAACTTTTGGTAAAACTACTGTCCAATTAAGGGTGTTAGATTTGTTTGCAAAGTATAACAATGAGAATGGAATAGAAAAAAGTAAAAGGGATTGAAGATAATGAAATGATAAATGGCAAGTAGTTTGTTTTTTGTGACTGGTCACGTGTTGGTTTATACAGACAAGCAGATTATGAAACATAGTCGTGTTGGTGTTGGTCTTCTTCTCAAGGGTCTCATTTATTGCGCCCCATTGTTGAGACACTGCATCAACATCATTGAGGGAAGTCACTTCCGCCGTTTCGTTGCGATTTACATCCGAAAGGGTAGGGGCAGTTTAATCGTGGAAAGGACGATGCATGAATTAAAATCCTCTGGTCGACCCTCGAATATCTGCGACCTCATGCAGAGAAGATCCTCTCGGACCATAGATTGGCACGCGTGAATGCGATATAAATTTTGCAATTTTTAAAAATCACCCTTCTTCCGTCATCGGTCTATGGGTAATTAATTCATAGCGTCGTTTCTAAAATAATTCAGTAAATGTCATATTAAAAGATCATACTGTCAAACTGTACTCATACTGTCAAATGGAGTCGTTCTCTTTTGAAGCTACGTTTTTAAAAAATACTTTCAATTGTATTTTATGATTGCATAAATGGTGTTGAATATGATCTTGATATTATTCTCTAGGCTGATAGAATGATGCTTTGAAATCCACGTGACTCCGTTTTGTAGTTTGTAAATCGTGTAACCATATACGTCGGATAGAGCGAGGGGTTATCAACAAATGTGTTCAAACATATAGGGTGTCACCGAGACGAAAATGGGAGGTTGGTACGAGCCCACCATCCCCTGTGTCAACAACCAGCCCCATAATCCTTTCACAGGACGCGACTGATGCGCTTATAACCGTTGAGAATCGATTCCTAAATGACTTCTTAATCTAAAGCATGTGAACATTTTTCTCCCTAGAATTTTAAAACATCTTTCCCAAGTAGAAACAACAGGAAGTTTGAAGTTTACTTAATATCAAAATTAGCATATGACGACAGTTAATTAATTATAATTTTACAAATAAGTAAATTATAATTAGTAATACTTTTTTTTATAAAATTGAAGGGTTAGTATGTGGTCATGCACAATCTGAAAATTTTGCATTTTCTCCTAAAGGAAGAAACATTCGACCGCAACATTACTACCTACGAATTAACAATAGACCCTAACAAGCGCTTCGTGATGGATCGGGCAGATTTCCTCATAGTTGGGGCACGCGCCTCACTTTAGCACAAAGCCAGTCGGAAATCCGATTCAGGGTCGTAGACCTTCATTTCACCGTTTTTCCAAATTCAACCAACAAACTATAGGCACTCGATAACGAAGAATTGCCACACCACTGATGCTGATTCCTGATTGACACGAGTCCCTGAAAACTACATCCTCCCACTCAGAGATCCTATTTCCACATAAAATATATGCGATTCAAAAAGAATTCACTGTCCGTGACGAACTCGGAACCAGGTCCCGTTAGAATCTTTGGAAAAGCTGGAGAGATCAGGAATCAGCTCAAATTTTGACAAAGCACTAGATCGATCGAGGTGTCGATTCATAAATGACAAGAGTGTTGGAAATTTGGATTCCCGTTGAGTATATGAAAGAATGCATTTCCGCGAAGTCACCCAACTTTTGCAGAGGGATCACCTTTTCTGCAACTCATTCTAATCTGGCACGCGCCCGATTGAAATAACAACATGGTAAAAACCATTCAAGTCCTTTCGAAGTCTATTAAATAAATTATTATCCTCTGGGAAGGATGGACGTTTCTATTGAATTTCGGTAACTCAATATGGGTGCAGATCAGGATTAGAAGAAGCATATGCGAACGGTTACGTGATTTGAGCTCCTAATAATACAATCGGGGAATTCAATCAGACCCCCAGAGCCTAACTTCAGAAACTAATTTTTTACATCATGTTTTTGGGATTTACTTTTCATCAAATCATCGAGAGATAGGTATTCATTTTCAGCCAATTCTTGCTCGATAATTTTGGTTTAAAATACTTAGATCCGTTTAACTTTCGCTTAAAATAATCAACATTTAATTTAAGTGAGGCTTTCCAAACATAAAGCCTTCAAGTTAAAATTTACTTCGACTTAAAAATATTAAAATTGATCTAAATTATTTTGCAAAAAGATATATATTATGTATATATGTAAAATATTTTATATAATTTATTTTATTTTACATACATGATAAGATTATTCAAAAACTGCTGATATTTCTCTGCTCTTTTGTGGTACCTACAATTAAATCTGATATTTTATCATAATTTGCGATAAAGAAAGCTTGAAAAGAAAACTCTATCCTTGGTGAATTAAAAGTACCATAAAAGGCTTGTCAAACGGTAATCATCCCCTATTATATAACGTCACCCCTAATACGCTCACTGCCGCTGACTCGTGTGAACTCTGCGGAAAAGATAGGAAGATAGGTCGAATATATAGTGGAAAATAATACGTGCCGGTAAATGGTAAACTGATCGGTCATGTCATGCCTTATTGGCCCGTCAAACCGCCCACATAGGTCATACGATTAACGTACAGATTCCCATGAAAAGTCTTCCGAATCTCTCACGATTTTTCGCAAATCCCACAATCAGGTGATGTCATACAGGAATTTCAAAAATTAAAGAGTAGTCCTATAATTATTTCTTCAAAACTTTTTCTCTGCGACGTATAATGAACTTCATTTAATTTTAAGTAAATAATTCAACGATTTTCAATTTAGAGGCTCTGAAAATCTGTTATTAACAAACACCTATAAAAAAATTACTACTAACTAAAATTAATTATGATTTATTTTTTTTTTTTTCAGGAGACAATGGAGACACAGAACGTTGCAACAGGGAATTCTGCAAGGTGAGTTAATTGCAATCTCTATTACCTCTTATCTAGAAAAAATATATGCGTGACCACCGAGACCACCTGGTGGATGTGATCACGTGTCAAAACTGGTGGTCACGTGTCCAACTTGGCATTCCCCCAAGATTTAGGGTGATTTTATCTTTAATGGCTTTTAACACTCATCTTTTAAAATTGTATCTTCCACTGGAATAGTAATTCCATGAACCATTAGTTCAACTGCAAACAGCTTAACAAATAATTCATTTATTTTAAAACTATCGTAATTCTTTAATATTTGGGAGGTTTCTATAGATAGAAATTAGAAACGTGGAGTTATTTTTTAAATGAAATAGTTCAATGACAGTTTAACTATGGGATGGCCATGGTAGAGCAATGCGAAAACAATAAATCATTATCGCGGTGACGAGTGAAGTGCGCTACGTCCTATTGTGATTGGAACAAATGTATCTTCGTACGCCCAAATAAACCAATATTTAAGCGTTTCCCATGGATATACACAAACGATTTCGTACAAGGACCTACTCCATTGACAGCATGGGGGTACGGCTGCGCGCATATACATACCCCCTGCAGCGACGAGCAATACGCTACCAGTCTATATAAGAGCCCCATAAACATGTCGCTCGCGTTATTCACTCAGGTCTCGAGTGTCTCATGTGAATACTGTGAATGAGTACCTTGAGTACCTTATTGAGTACCCCGCGAACAAAATCGAACCGTGAGGCATCTTAACAGCTAACTATAGTCACCCTTAGTAATTCTCCACTTCTTAAAATATTTAAATCTCGCAATTTATCATTGCAGAATTTTCGTTAATTAGTCAATTCAATTAACATCGCATATATATTTTGAGGGGCAATGAAACTGGAGTTTTTAACGTTTACGTCAAGGAAAAATTATTTTTTTTTTTGTAAAAAGGACGAGACCTAAAATCTGATTGCGCTAAATGGTTTCATTCGATGTGAGAAGACACACAAGACAGTTTCAACCCCCTATCACACTAGGATCACCTCCAAAATCATCCCCTAAGTACAAAAAAATCATAGCAGTTACCCTAAGAGATATAAAATTTTATTCTTTTAAATCGTTTTTTAATGATTTTATTTAACAATCTGGGTGTAGACTTTTTAATCATATTTTCGTATAGCTTTTGTATTATTTTATTTTTGTTATAAACTATACTTTATTTAACACAATTTAGAAGATTTACTATGATTTTGAAGAATATTAAAAAATTCCCTGATATTTTGTAAAATTTTAAAGATTTCTAAAGGTTTCAAGAGATTTTTCAGAATTTTGAGGAAATTAAATGATTTTAAGTGATTTTAAATGCATTTTCAAGAATTTTTAAGAGATTTTTGGTAATTTTTATAGATTTTCAGTCATTTTAAAAATATTTTGTAGAATTTGAAAGAATTCTATGAAATTTTAAGAGATTTTCAGGAATATTAAGAGATTTTTTAAAGTTTATAATAAAGAGTTTAAAGTAAAATTTAAAGACTTTAAAATGATTTTGAGAAATTTGAAAAGAATGAGGGGAACTTTAAAAGATTTCATGGAATCTTAAAAAATTTTAAGGCATTTTAAAGGATTTTAAATTTTAAGGGATTTTAAAGGTCTATTTTGAAAAAATAGAAAAAATTTAGAGATTTTTACCAATCTTAAGTGATTTTATGGAATTTTAAAGTTTATCGTGGAATTTACAGGGGTTTTAAGAGATTTTTATGCTTTTTAAAAGATTCCATTATTACGAGAGCATAAAAAATATATATCAGTAGCATTTTAATTTTAATAAGAAATTATGTAGGTTATTAAAAAAAGGTCAATGAAAGCGCACTTAATGTGCTAATTTTGGCTAGAGTTAATAATATTTTGAAAGAACTTCCTAATACCAATATAAATTTCTTTTTCAATTTCTAAAACTTTACATTCTTTGAAAATTAAACACATTTTCCTAGCTTATATTAAAAACTCATTCGCATTTTTAATAGTCAGGGAAATTCATCTAAAAGTCAGGGGAAAGTCAGGGAAATCCCAGGAAAATTAAAAAATTAGATCTTGTGGCTACCCTGTAAATTAAATTATTACATGATGCTAAATTGAGATTTATATAAAAAAAAAGACTGCGTCTGCTTGTTCCAAAATTCAGGACGACTAAGAACTGAAAATGAACAAAATGACTAGTCGTCCCGAAATCCGGGACAAGGAGACACTTTTCCAAAAGAAATGGTTGATTTGTTTGGTTCAGGGGATTTTTTGAAAAGTAACTAACGAAATTTTTTTGAGCAAATTATCAAGTGTTCCGGGCGGATTCGCTTGGATCCGGAACACTATTTACTCGGAGTTTAATCCGAATACCGCTGGTACAAATGAACGGAATTAAGGGGCTTTTAGAGGCGTGCACACATCGAATAGAATGGCAAGGGTAGATAACTCCCGAGGGATCTGTCGAGGGTGGAGTTGTGGAGTTGTAGGAGAAAACATAAGAGGGGTGCTCTTTGATTGGTGTGGGAAGATTCAATGCCTGTTTGAGTTATAGAGCGTTGTCCTCGAGGTTGTCCTGACTGAAGATCCCTGCCGAGGAATTTCCTGAGATCAAAAGCCAATTTAATTTTTCAATATTTTTTATTCAAGAATAAGTGTTAACTCTGAAATTTACATAAAAACAGACGCTCTCTAAATCTCAAGACGTCAAATTTTGATCTAAAAGTGGTTGTTAGACACATTCTTTATTTATACTAAAACCATACAATTATTGTAATAATTTGAAAGTACCTTTATTCTGTAGAATTTGACAACATAAACATGAATTTAAGTATAAGATGTAAATTTCTAATTACGATCTCTCCGATCTCGTTCACATATCAACTCTATTTATAATTTTCTTGACCGACAAGAGACATGAACCGCTGACCGGGACATATTACGGATTCATGGTGGATTAAATCGGGGGTATATCAAAGCCTGTTTATCTAACGGGTGTCATAAACACACCCCTCGTGACCTCGCATAGTCCATTGTTTCGGTGGACGTACAAAGCCACAAAGCAGCCTCTCTTCTTCGTGTGCACTAGACACCTATTACTAGATACACACCCACACCCATTCAAATCATAGGAAGTTAAGCTGGATAGTACAGGGCGGTTTCAGAGCTTGGTTATAAGATGTTTATCTTGTGATACGACTTAAGCGTTCCTGTGTAGTGACGTATTTATACGGACTACTATACGGACATATAAGTTCGTAAGTCCACCTAGCTAAAATCCCCATTCTCCACCTATGGAGAATTGAACTGGGCCTAATTGAACCAGTTAAAGGACCACCCTAACCAAGCTGTCTCAGGATCGTAAAGTGGCATGGTGCCCACCCTCCTTAATTCGTTTATTACTCTTATTATAACCGACGTTATACGTTTCTAGATATATCACTGTTTTTAGACACATCTGTCTGTTTCCCTTTCACTTTTTGTCCACTGCTCTTCTCTTTCTTCTCTAAATCGAAATCCCTTCTTTTAGTGTTTTTAGATTGTCTGAAAATAAGAAGAAACAATAAATTATTAATTATTACTGTAATAAACCAGGAAATGGCGGTTAATTTTCTTTTTTGATTGGAAATCAAGTCTCATCATTTTGACAATATCCAATTACATATTACATGAAATTATGCGCAATGAATCTATGAATCTATGAATCTAGTTCTTTCGTAAATTTTTTTATATTACTCAGATTCAACTTAAATTCAATGTGAATGAGAGACTGAAGTTTACAATGTTTACGATAAACGAAAATGAAAATTTTTTATTTTTTTTAAAACTTACAAGATCCAAAATTTTCTGGTGCAAACTAGTTGTATAAAATCTAAAAAATGATCCACAAATGTTTCAACTCCCCATCCCCTCGAGAATTAGAAACTCACCCTACTTCATCCCTTAAATCTAAAAAAATTTAGCAAAATTACTCTAATTCGTGGTGTCAACATTTTGTTGCTTATAATAATTCTTTTCAATGCTAAAAAACACCCTAAAAAGTTTTATCTCTCTGGGTCATTTGGAACTCACCCCATATTTATCAAAAACTTTTTGGTTTAAAGGTTGACATGGGGGTGAGTTTCAAATTAGCTAGAAGGATGAAACTTTTTGGAATGTCTTGTAATATTGAGAAGACTTATTATTAACAATAAAATTTTGACCCCACGAATTAAAGAATTTTTGGTGAAGTTTTTATGTATAAGGGATGATATGGTGTGATTTACAAATGAATTTGAGGGATGGAACTTTTTGGAATGTCTTTTAGCTTTGAAAAAATTTATTATTTCCAATACAATTTTGACCTCACGAATTAGGGTAAATTTGAATTTTTTAAGTCTAAGGGATGATATGGGGTGAGTTCTAAATAAATTGGGGGGATGAAACTTTTGGGAGTGTCTTTTAGCATTAAGAAGACCTATCATCAGAAAAAAATTTTGAACCAAAGAATTAGGGTAATTTTGGTGAATTTTTTAATTTTAAGGGATGAAGTAGAATGAGTTCCAAATGCGCGGGGAGGTTGAAACTTCGGTGAGTCATTTACTGGGTTGTATCGAACTATTTTCCACAGGGAAATTTTAGATCTTGTAAATTTTAGAGAATAGAAGAAAATTTCATTTTTTTTTATCGTAAACGTTGCAAACTTCAGTGTCATCAATTTGATACATGTAAAATTTAAAATCGTTTAATTTTTATGGTAAAGAATATAAATTGTTATTTATTTCAAATCAATACTTTGGTGATTTAAAAAAAATTGTGGAGGACATAAAATATAACTATAAGGAATACTTTTATCAATTTGTATTTATTATTTGATGCAAATGAATTTATTCAAACAGTGATAAATTCGTTGTTTTTACATTTTTCGCTTTTTTTGTTAATTAATTAATTAATTTATGTTTGATCTTTATATATTTCCATGCCAGGACGCCAACACTGCCAATACACTTTTCCCTTTAGTGTTATCTTCCTGACGGTCATGTCACGAGGGTAGCAATAAACTGTACAAAAAAAATAGTTTGATATTGATGCATATATATCGTAAAATCAGTTCGGAACTTTTGTTTATATTATAAAATATTTGTAGGAATTATTACTCACTTTCGCCGTCGTTTTGAGTTGGAAATACTAGCCTAGGTTCACACCACACATAATAAAGAACGCAGCAGTAAAATAATAAAATTATGAAGTTTTTTATAGTAAACATTTTTGTTCAATTAATAGTTACAGTAGAGAATATTAACGATTAATTATTGAAAATGAACAATTTGTAGATAATAATGAAACTAAAAGATTGTTTAAAGACAAGTAAGGCCTGAGCTTCTCGCACTTTGCTTTTTAACTGAATATCTACTGTCTCACCTGTTTATAAAGGAGACTTTTTTACATATACTATTTTAAGAACATGTTATTAACTTTATGATTAACAATCTCATAATTTTATGAGTATTGACAATCTACTTATTAAACCATATCGCGTCCATTTTTTTCTGCTACTTTATCTACCTCGACTAATAGTGATTTATGTATTAGGCATTGACAGTTGAAAAGAGTCATGTAATGATTTCAAGAGAAACATGTAGTAAGTGACTTTCGAATTTGAAAATTGCATTCTGGAATTTATAGATTTCAAAGTTAAATTATATTTAATTTTATTAAAATATTCCAAATACAATATAAAGATTTCATTTTCCATGCTATAAAATATTAAGAAAACACAGGTATATGAGAAATATTATTTAAAGTATAAAAAAAAACATTTTTATTACTTTCGAATACTTACTTATGTGACAGACACTTTTATATCACGTAATTGGTGTGGCGCTTCTGGAATTCATTGGTAGCCATATGTCGAAGAATTTACCCCCTATAGAGAAAAAGGAATCCACTCGGCGTGGAGAATTTATTCACGAGCGTGTGCTAATTTGTTTAACCGCCGTGTCGAAACTGTATCGAAGGACACTTTGTAATGTTTAAGGGCTAAAATTATGAGCTTCATCCCTTGTTCTTAGTGTAGGGGCCACTTTCAGTCGTCGTCCTCCCAGACACTTTGAAAGGCACTCGACGAAAAACAATGATTGCTCAATCCCGCTCGACCCTTTCTTTTTCTCAAGAACCGTGTCCAATATTTTTAAATCTGCTAACATTCAATCTTATCTTACAATCTCTAAGAAAAGATTCCAATTTTTAAAGCAAACCAATATAATACTTAATTTTAATATAACTTCACATTATTTAAGAGGTCATTAACCTTCCTCTTAAGTTTGAATTCCATAATGTACAATGGCAGTTAAAATTGACAATTAAAGTACAGTTAAGCCTTAATCCTCAATCTCCATCTTTTGCTCCTAAATCTAATTTTAGTCTTTCCTGTTTGACTCTTGTGTCTACAATAACACTGTTTATTAATTTCTACAAACTAGAGCTGGTAAAAGAATTCTTCAATATTCTTTTCTTCTCTGGACCATAAATTTCGATTACAAACTTTTAAATTCTTTTTCGACGTTGGAAATTTTATCCTGACCCTACAGTATAGTACATAATGAGTGGCAATTGAGTTAGTCCGAGTTTCGTGTACATATTAATTTAACCGTGGGTTAATAAAGAAGAGAAGGAACCGCATTAAGAGGTGAATCATATAGGTTAACGCGCTAGTCTTCACTCTTTGCAGCCTGACTCGTAATAATTGTCTTCTCGTTTCAGATAGGGTAGATTTTACGAGATACATGGTTCCCTCGCTCAAACCACAATTTGTGACAATTACGATTATATAATTGCTTGTATTTACCTCCACGAAAAAAAATTCCACGCGAAGGGAATATTTCTTCCTTTTATTATCTTATAGGGTCACTTTACTCTATATGAATTATAGAATAAAGAAATTTTTTTCCTTTTTGGAAGACCAATTGCTTTTCAATAGCAATTGCTTTAGAAATTGCTATTAAAATAGGCTAAATATACTCTATTACATTTTTTGTATGAAATTCGGCAATTTTGTATCACTAAAGACCCTCATTCGAGCAGATAATTGGTCCTTTTTATCAGATTTGATAAAGAGCAATTTACAACCATACTGTTGCTCGTCACTCTCCCCTCTTTCTCCATATGTCGTAAATACCTCGGACACATGTAATTTATGCTCGCTCTAAACGCTCGACACCCCATTACGACTATAAATGACGAATTTTAAAGTCACTAGAAATATAATAAATTTTATGACAAAAGGTGTAAACGTTTAGCGAAAAAATAAAATCTAAGGTTGAAATTAAAGAAAATATAGAGACCGATTCTTGACCAATGATAGTAACTTAAAAGAATGATAAAACTACATATGAGAAATCGAAATTATAGGGAGCTACAATTTATTATTCATTTTTATTTTCATAGTTTATCCTCTCTAAAGAAATAAGTGGTGTAACGAAATGTCTCAAAAATCTCGCTTATATTATTATTGCAAATCTGATTGGCTTTTGAATGACGAAGTTGTAAGAAGGAAAACAAAATAATCGCGCGCCTGTTGGTTTGCTCGTCCTTTAAAATTTCTGGAAAACTTTCGAAATTCTTTAAAATTCGTTAAAATCCCTTAAAATCCCCAGAAATCTCTTAAAATCCCATGTTAAAATTCGAGAAAATCTCTAAAATTCATAAAAATTTTAAATCCCTTAAAATCAGTACAAAAACCTTTAAAATCCTTTTCAATTTTAGGAAATCTTTTAAAAATGAAAATCTCTTGAAAAATCTCTGAAAATTATTCCATAAAAATTTTTAAAAAGCAGAAAAATTTCATGAAATTCCTAAAAATATTTGAAAAGTAATAAAAATTTCTTGATATTCTTTAATATTTGAGAAAATTCTCAGAAACTTCTTGAAATTCTTCAAAAATTCTAGGACAACATTAAAACCCCTTTATATCCGTTAAAGTCCATTAAAATTAATAGGAATATTGTCAAATTCCATAAAATCATTTAAAATTTCAAAAAAAAAAATTTCAAAAATCAAAATCATCTTGAAATCCCTTAAGATGTCTTAAAATCACTTAAAATTCCATGAAATTCTTAAAAATCACAAAACCCTTTTAAAGTCTACAAAATCTTTTGAAAGTCATAAAAATGTTTTCAAATCCATCCACTAAATTCCCTGAAAAACTTTAAAATCCCTTGAAATCCGTTAAAATTCGAGAAAATCTCTTAAAATTCCTAAAAACTTTTGGATATTCCTTAAGAGCATGTGGTAATTACCGCATATGAAAAAATTTAAGTAACCCCGTTTTCTTTCACTATTTTTACTTTTTCAAAAAAAATAATGTGCACAGTCGTCCGTGTTCACATGCCCTTAAAATTCTACAATAATATTCCCTTTATATCCTTTAAAATTCATTAAAGTTATTAAAAATCTCATCAAATTTCATGCAACCCTTTAACACTTCACAAAATCTTCTAAAAGTCATAAAAATCTCTAAAATTCTCTTAAAATTACGTAAAAATTGTCAAAATTCCGTACAATTAGTTAAAATCCCTTAAAATTCTAGAATCTTTATACCCTGTAAAATCCATTAAAATTATTACAAAACTTATAAAATTCTATGAAATCCTGTAAAATTTAACAAAACCTCTTGAAAATCAGAAAAATATCTTGAAATTCCTTAAAAATATTAAAAATCTCACAAAATTCCATAAAATCTTTACAAAAATCACTAGAAGTCCCTTGAACTTTTTTTCCTTTTTAAAAAGTAGTATAACAAAATGTCTCGAAAATATCGCATACATTGTTGTTTCAAATCTGATTAGCTTTTGAATGACTTGAAGTTGGAAGTAAAGAAAAACAAAATAATCGCGCACGTAGTGCGCGTGTTGGTCTGCTAGTTATAAATAAGAGATTGATAAAGCTATATTCTTCCAAATCGAAATTGATGAAAATTTATTCGAGCTCTTCTCTAATCACACTGCTGCTAGGATAAAGGCAGACGATTGAATGAGGGTCGAAATAGTAGCACCAGTTGCACGAAGACATAATCGCTGCAATTACGTATGGAAATTTCTGATTCATCAAACTATTTGGGGACCATCGCATTTTACCGCGTTTGGCTTCATGGCTCGCCGCCCACTCGGTACCTTCGTGTCGATTGTTAGATACGTAAACTTATTACTGCCAGTTAATCGCAGTCGAGTATAAACCCGAATGCACCCGATCCATCAAGCGTGGAGATGACAGCCCATTGAGAAAAAAAAAACTCACAGTGCCATTCATTGATGTAACTTGTGAGATGAAGCTTCTGTTAGGAATTTTTGTCGAGAATAAAAGGCTGAAAATTGATTGGTTTAGGCCTTTGAGAAAAATACACACACTTTTATGAGATGATCTGATGACATAGTGACATTTTTTAAATTCTAATAGAGATTATTGAGATTTAATAACACAAAGATTAAAGAAATATAAAGAATTTTTATATTACAAAATTTAAACCTATCAATGTCGAGAATTTCTTAGTTGGAATTTTTTAATTGAATTAAGCCTATTGTAAAAATATTAAAATCCATCGCGGGTTACTTTTCATAAATATCTGTTAATAATGTACTAAGCGGTAAAATTTAATACCAAAGAGTATAAAGTTTGTTTTTACGAAGAATAAATGCACATGAAATACTCGAAGAAATCCTTACGTCTCGTCTCCTTTATCGTTGGAGTTCCTCGAGCTCTCCAGAAGGAACGATGGTGCATCAATAGAAAGATGATCTCAAGCGGTTCAAAGGGGTCCAAGATCTTTTGTGCCAAAGCATGTCTGTCGCGATGCCGTGTACGCTGAGGTTTTGGGTTACCGTCACCGTGTGTGGCGCTTCAGGTGTCTTCGATCTTTTCATAGGCAAATACACAATTCATAGCTTTCATAGGCGTTTACTCCGACGCTTCTTTTCTTTTCTCTGCATCCATTAAAAGAAAAGTTTCGCCCCTTACCCATTCACACGTCATTTAAAAGATTAGTTACTTTTCGAGCCTCATAAAATATCTCCATCCAATGATATGATTAGTAGCGCGTTTGAGGCTTCCAACTAAATTTTCACTTTTCCTGTAACCTAATCTGAGGAAAATGTACAACAATTTACCGGATGTAAATGATCGATATTCGCAACTCTTTATAAAAAAATAGTGCGATTAGGCGTATCGACAATTTGTACGTACATTTTATTTATGCGAGCAGGTGAAACACGAAGCTGCAAATGATAGTAACTGAAACAAATACGTGGCGATTATAACATACGGGTAGATTATCTCCGACGGACTTTCCATATTGTATTTTAACATTTTAACTCTGCAAACGATTCATTGATGGATGACACATGTCATCAGTAAAGCACGTATCAGAGTAATTTTATTATTTCCCCACTAGTTTAGAAACTTCTTTAATCCTCGGTAGCAATTTTATTATCTTTGAACTAGTAGTTATAGTAATAAACCTACATTTGATAATAACGAGATATATTATCATTATCGAGACAATTAAAACGAAAAATTCTCGAGTTATGTGGGTGTAGTAAATTCGCACTGAACTGATGATAGATATTCTTATTTAGATACCTTGCAACTAACATCAGCCGATGACTAATGGACTTACGAAACGATTAACTCCGTCTGGTATACATTTATAGCGTCATCAAAGTACCATTTAGAATCATAAACGCGAGAGGGTCCTGGCAAATGCCGTCATGCTAACCCCATGGTGTTATTCCCTCATCCCCTTCTCTTATTAACACATGCAGTCCCCACATTTTGGATTACTATAGATTATAAAATGGGCCAGCTAGAAAAATTTAACTCCATCAAGTAGGATTTGGGGCCCCAGCTCTAAAAAATTATCCACTTAAAAAATGAATTCTTTAATCAATAAAGGCCTTATTAGAAATTTTACTAGGACCCAAGACGAGTTCTGACTAGTTTGCCACACTTTTACCAGGGCTACAACCAGAAAATCTATCTAGCGTCCAATTAGTTCGTCACGCTGATCTATTAAGGTGCTTGCTGGACAGTCTAAGCAGGACAGCCATATTAATGCCCTAGTATTTATTATTTATTGTTGTATTATGAACTGTAAGTCTAAAATAACTTTGAGGTAGAATTTAATAATTATGGTATGTAAGATGACCATTTTTTTCAGTATTTTGAAAACTTTTGAAGTCTGGATGGTAGAGTCTTGCTTTTGAAGAAAAAAAAAAAAACTATTATGTAGAATTTGAATAATTCGAAATAAATGTTAAATTAGGGCACTGTTTAGAAAACCAGAATTTTAAATACGGAAACCCTATTAGTCTCCCTAATAGCACCCGAATAGCACCCTACTTTTAATGAGGTCAATGGGGAAAATTTCTACCCCGGTAGAATTTAATTTTAATTTCGTCTACTCAACTTAAAATTTTATTGGAAAATCACGAGCAACTCAAAATTCGATTTCTTCCAAACTCTCGAACTTTGAAGCTTCCATAACTCAAATAAGGAATTTTTCTCGTGCGCATAAAATAGTTTCAAAAGTAACAAAAACAGAAATAAAACAGTAGCGTGACGTTTTCTCACAATTTTGACTTTCGGTTTGTATTCCAACAATCATACAAAGAAAGAGGGCTCGTTTGATGAACCGTGGAAAAAGGAATGGATAAGGGGAGAAGATCCAAAAGCAGTGAAAGAAATAGTGACACTCTTCCTGAATGGCTTCTAAAATATAAAAAAGTCGGTGCCTATGGAAGTTGATTCCATATAAAGTGGCATTGTAGTCTCAGTCAGTTTTTTTCTCATCGTATTGATAGTCGGCTCAAAAAATTACAGAAGAAGTCTTATTTTCACACTCTGTGATTGACGGTGTCTAATGATTCAGAAAATAATCGGAATTCGTCAATACTTCTTACAACTTCAGAGATTCATTCAGAGCAAATTGAAGTTTATTATTATTTTTGTTTTCTAATATAGTTTGACTAGGTAAATGCAAATGTACCATAAAAAAGGAACTCTGTCTATTTATATACACAGGGGATCAATAGAATGTTAAATTATTTTCGCGAAGGGTCCATGACCCCCTTAATCCGGAACTGGTTGATGGCAACAGATACTTACTTTCATACCTGCATATAGATACAATATGGCTTCAATATGCATTATCCACGGTCTTGCAGCATCATCGTCATTGGGGACGATCATATTATGGTCCACTGGGGGGACCATAATATCCATATGTGATCAAACTGGCCGTATGTCATCGAAATAATTGGTCATGATCATTTTTTTCTCAATTGTCATAGGTGTCTATACTTGGCACGCTTCTGGTAAATGAACGTCAGATTTAATTGCCTCGAATGATTAAAGATTTTTCTTTCAAAATGAATTTTCTAAATTTTCTAGTTTACTTATTCTGTGAGTAATGAAAACTACTTGAAATCATTACTCGATTAATCCTACAATACTCCACGTGCAATTTTCAAAAGCAGCTGCTTTTTAACACAATCATCCGATATCAATTATAAACTATCTTCAGGTATATTGAACGATATACTATAGGTATCATTTAAGAATCGAAAAAAATGGAAAAATCTATTTTTGTTTTCCCTATTTATAGCAGATGCACTTCTCCACCTGTCGACATGGCTAGCTATGCAAACTGTTACAAGTGTCCGAAGAAGTGTGCGCTAAAGTGGAAGATGTTTACTGATCTGCAGGTGCCATGATTTTTCTCATTTTGCCAATTGTAAAATTATGACAGTTATTTTTGAGGTGTATATCTTGAATTATTATCGGTTTTTCGATACACAGATGATAAAATTGCACTTTTGCTTCATTAAAGAATGAATAAGCAGGAATGCAAAGAAGGCTAAATTATTATCGGTATACACAATCTCATTCCAAATGCTCCTTAAATCGTTTTGTTCTCGTTTTTTCATTCACCTCGATTGATACAAGCTGATTTAAATAATTGATTTCTTGTTCCCGCCCGTACGACCTTAATTCTTAAATCCCGACATTTCATTCTACGAGCGCTGTTTTGCTCCTAAGGTTTTTTCTGACTCATGAAAAAATCTATAATTAGTGAACTCTGATGCGGAGACAATACCTCATTATTTATTTCAAGTATTGAATGCGGGTCATCCCCTCAAAACTTTTAGATTCACTCTAAATGCCTTTCTTGTCCGTTTAAAATTCTTCTCCGAAAAAGAAACGATTAATCTTATTAATGGTAAAGCAGTGAAAATTTCTGTATTTGATAAAAAAGATACAAATCTTATTTTTCATTATTTTTTAAAAACTAACAATAGAAACTGTGATTTATCCAGCAAGAAGCGAAGTAAAATTTTTCTTCTTCATTTTGGAATGACTGTATTTTAAGATAATCTGATGGAAAGGAGTGAGTAAATAATTATGCGAGAAGTCCAACCCTTTTAACATCATGATTAAAAAACCATCAGGATAATCGAGAGGGAGAGGTCGAATGCGCATACGCGTGACGCGTGCACGCAGACGCACACGTGAAGAGATAGGCAGGCAACCCCACGCGTCCCTGTAGTATTTAGTGTGTATTGGGTTTCACACAATAAAGCGCTTTGTGGAGTATCCGCTTACCCAGGGCACTACGTGCGCGTGCCAAAATGAAAAAACCGCAAAACGGCATGGCCTTTTGTATAGCCTTGCGCCCCGAGACCATTTTTGCAGCCAGTACATTCACCTTCATCCAACAACTTTCTTTTCCTGTCCATTCCATCAGATTTTACTTCGCGCCGATCAGATCAGTCTGATAAATATTGACATATGCAATTAATCTTATCACGGATTTATCTTATTAATCTTATCTTTAAAATATTTTTTACTTGCTTTAATATTCTTGGAAAACTATTCTTCTTAAAACAGAGGGTGGCTATTGAACTGGGATGCAGCGAAACTATGAATGACCAGCAATTTTCTTTCGACTTCGAATTTGATTTAACTGGAATACTTGGAAAGGGGTTGGATATTTCTACCTAAATTTCGAAATATGTAGTCGTATTTTATAAAACTATATTTTTGCATTATTGTGGGTTCATTATAAAGAGAATCGAAACTAAAAGGCAGAAATTTATTTATGTAACACAAAAAAATGTTTGAAAAACAGGTTTTTGTGGCCATCATGGTTTGATTCTTTGCTGATGAAAGAATAAGTATACAGAGTGAGGTAGATCGGATTTTTGCTTAATACAAAAGATGGTTAAAAGACCATATTTAGTTCGAATATAATATAACAAAGTTTGGTATGATAAAGAGCTTGACCTTAAACTGTTCTCCAGCATCTGTCTAGGAGGAAGATGATGAACGTGAAAGGTGTTACGTGGAGGGTCGCGACCATCCTTCCAGGGTTGGTAACCCGAAACTGAGATTTCAATCCGATAAGAATTTTCCCGTGAAAGTTATGGGGAACCGTTTTGCGTCGCGTGCGCTAGAACTAGACTTAAAATTTAGCACGACATAAATAAAATTAGTCATCTTCTTTCAATCATATATTGGAAGGAAAATTCTATCATATATGATATCCTTACTAAAAAAGGTGGTGTAAGGAAATGTCTCGAAAATAATCGTGCACATGTTGGTTTGCTTGGTCTTAAAATTTTACAAATATTTCGGAATACTTCCAAATTCGTTAAAATCTCTTGAAATTCTTTAAAATTTGTGAAATAATCTATAAATTCTTAGAAATCCGCAAGAAATTTCATGAAATTCTTAAAAATTCTACAAAATTGTTTAAAAATCAGTAAAATCTCTTGAAATTTCTTTAAATTATTAGAAATATCATAAAATTTCATGAAATCTTTAGAAATCCACAAAATCTGTTAAAAACCAGAAAAATCTCTTGAAATCCCTAAAACTTTAAAATTCTTCAAATTCCGTACAATACAATATTTTAAAAGTCATAAAAATCTCTTGAAATCTGTGAAAATCTCTTAAAATCCCTAGAAACTTTTGGAATCTCCTTAAAATTCTGCGATAATTTTCCTTTTATTCTCATCAAATTCCATGCAATTATTTCACAAAATCCTTTAAAAATTATAAAAATTTCTTGTCAAAATTCTTTAAAATACGTTAAAATCTCTTAAAATTCCTTAAAACCCTGAAACTATTTGAAATCTCTTAAAATTTCACACAAAACCTTCCAAATCCCTTAAAATTTGTTAAATTTTCCTAAAACTCCTCCAAATTTTATAAAATTAAAAATCCATTAAAATTCTTTAAAAAAATCTCTTAAAATTGCATGAATTCCTTTAAAGTTCGACGAAATATCCTGAAATCCCTTACAATTCTTAAGAAACCTTTTGAAATTCCTCTCTAAAAACAGTGAAGTCACAAAATGTCTCAAAAATCTGGCATACATTGTTGTTGCATATCTGATTGGCTTTTGAGTGACTTGAAGTTGTAAGAGGGAAAACAAAATAATCGCGCGTTTATTAGCGCGTGTGTTGGTTTCCTTGTATGTATAGTAAAAATTATTATTATTATTAAAATTATTATTTTCTGAGTAACTAGTAACTACTATATAAGGTAGATGTTCCATCAGTAATCGTGGCGGTCCCAGTAATCGTGAAAATAGGTTATAACTTGAATATATTATATATGATAAGAAAATGACTTCAAAAAGACTTTTGAAGACAAAAATCCATTGAATTCAAACATTGTCACGATTACTGGTACATTTACCTTATGCCTGCTTATTTTTTTAATACTGCACACTTAAAAAGATTAAGTTGTTTTTTTTTTCTGTAACTAGTAACATCAACGGTAGATAGATCAAACCCCTTGATTAGACTCCAACTCTATAAGTATTTTGAGCACGTGCAACGTAAGCTGGTCTTATGTTATAGCTCTTATGTTATGGTATACCTTGCACATAAATACGAGTACGACACTGCTTGATGCACCTGGACTTTTGGTAAACCGCGGATCGTTTTTCGATTTTTATTGTGCCTGTGGTTGTTCAGAAAAGCTGTTAGAGACGTCATCATTAAAAAATATTGTTCAACTGAAATTTTCAGTGAGATTAATTCAATTACATATCCCATTTCTGAAAGACTAAGTCATTGATATCACAACACACAATTTGCTTAATTTCTACAGATTTATTATCGCATAATGAACCACATCTTCCCTGAACGGACCAAAAGCCCACACACCATAAATTTTGATCCCTTGACTGAAAATATCACTTAATTATGCAACCTAAGTTCCAAGAATCTAAATCTTCAAGAAAGCATCTTCATCCGACTTATTTTTTAAAATCATCAAATGATGTGCTATATTTTTTGAAGAAAGGGACACCTGTAGCATGAGAGAAAAGGAGAAGAGAAAGAAGCGGCGGAGGGTCTCGCTAAAACCACGAAGACACCCTACTCAGATGAAAAAGCTCGGTGGTTTTCAGACGTTCAGGGTTGTCGGTGTGTTTTACGGTTGGCCACTGGCCATATTTTTTATCGGCTGGCAACACCGATGCCGGTGACACCAAGGCAGGTGCTAGGCCCAGTGTGGTAGTCTATTTGCGTTCTCTGCTTGAGCGTTGCTGCTGTTCATGCCATGCTATTCTATGCCGTTTGTGCGCGTGTTAAGATTGTATTTGTGCATTTGAAACACGTCACATGTTGTCAGTGGCGCGATGCGGGCTCATTACTGGCACGAGCCAAGACGCACGCGCGAGCAACTACCGATACGGAATTACATGCATATGAGCGCGCACCTAGCTTACGCTTCAAACTGCATAGATAGCACGAATGCAGGGTGGCAACTTGACCAGGAAACCGAGAAAGATAAAAAAATGACCGGTAATTTTATTTACCGTGAAAAAACCGTGAAATGATTGGAAATTTAAGGGCATGTGATACTTTTTGGACGGTTCAATCGAATTTAGCAAGACGAAACTTTTTTTTAATTTTGCGAGATAAAAAGAGTCAATAACAGTCCGTTTTAATTTTCTATACTCTTTTCCTAAGTTTCAGGGAAAAATATTCATTTTTTTTGGCCAAAAAGTGGGTTTATTTGATTAATCATATTCAGTACTTATATGCAGAAAACATAGAGGACCTAGACCTCAAAGTGACAAATGCATTACGAATTTTAACAATTCGAAATTTTTTTTTCATTATACAAGATAAAAAGAGTCAATATCGGTCCGTTTAAATGTTAAATTTATTTATGCAAATCCCTAAAAATCTTTTTAAATATCTTTAAATCGCTTGACATTCTTTAAAATTATTAAAAATATCTGGAAATCTTACAAAATCTCTTGAAAATCCCAAAATCTTTTGGAATTTTTGTAAAATTCCTTGAAATTTCCTAAAATCACTTAAAGTCTCTATGAAACCTTTGAAGTTCTTTAAAGTCACTTCAAATATCTAAAAATCTGAACCAACGCCGTTAGACTAGACGTCGGCAACATTATCAAACCAATAAGAGAGAAAGTACTTTTATTATTTCCACTATAAAAAAAAAACCTTTTTGCAATTTTTTGCTCTATTGTGTGACAAGATGTTTAGAATGAAAGTCATGAATTAAAATAAATCTTTAATAAATTTAAATAATAAATAATAAATTTAACAAACTAAATTGCTCTTATGGTAAAGTATCACATGTCCTTAAGGCATCATATATATCACATATGGTATATTCGAAGAACATAATTTTTTAGTACAATTCCGAGAATTTTTTTCGAAAAGAATTGCTTTATACGGAAAAGCAACAGCAAGGAAAATATACCTGCAGCATTCTGAAAATCATATGCTTGAAATCGGCATAATATTTGTAGTCTGCATGATTGCAGGTATTGGTATTACTTGATGGTACATGAACACGCAAATTCAAAATTTTGTTATTTTTTAAATAACCTTAATTCAATCGTACTATCTACTATAAAGGAAGTGTTACATTAATGCAGTCATATAAGTAGAATCTCTTTTTATACACATTCAAACCTGTAATCACTGAAATTATTATATTCCTTTTTACTTGTAACAACTCGATTTGGTTTTAGGCGCCAACTTGGGCCATTATACCCATACTTAAAATAATTAGTTTAATTTTCGTAAAGAGTGTGCTAATAATACCTTATGGGAAGCAGTAAAAACTTGACTCTGAATTTATTTATTTTTTCTTCTCCAAATAATATTCCACATGCAGGATTATAAATCAGACACGGATCTTTATCTCTTGATCTTAGTATCGCGAAAGCTGGTTGTGACAAATGGGAATGATCGAAAGAGGATAATTGAGTTGCTTCAATCAGTGAGATATCTGGTGGTCTTTTTGTGGAAACTGGACTTGCAGCGAGAAGGATATAAATGACAAATAATTCTTCGCCATTGGGAAAACTATAATTAAGAAATTTAATAATTAATAGTTATATAATTTCTCAAAATTGTGATTACATATATAATCAATATCAAATCGTGAGTTAAGCATATTTAAAGTGAAAGTCAGGAGCTAGGTTGTTTTATCAGATCAATGAAAAATATCCTATTGTTGAAAATATCTGTAACAAAAGAAGCTGTTCGGGGTTTTTACATTCAATGGAAGTGTTCCCTACCTAGCTTAAAAGAATTCTATAGATAGTGATTCGAATTTAAAAAGAAGGTTAATTTACAAGGATAGTATTTTCAAAATTTAATCAATAAAGTTTGAGTGTTCAAATGCATTCATATTAGAAACGGAGGTAGACAATATGCCTAAAATTCCGATGATCATTGGCACTCGTGCCATTCATCATCCCCCCAAGTTAGAGCCATCTAAATCGACATTCTGTCTTGCACGGTATAACTGACCATTTGCCATTCATTTGGGGGGCATTCACACCTAGAGTTATAGACCTATTGACATCCGGCCACGTGACACTTTGAGCTGATGCTCTTTTAGTGACCATCAATAAATGTTTTCGAGACTATTTTGGATAAGTCACCTATTTTCTTCATTACAATGACTAAAGTACCACATCAATTTCTAATCAGTTGCCTCTTTGATATACAGTTTCGGGGGTCAACTCGTGACCAGTAAATGTGACCAGTAAATGTGCAACGTAACTTTTTTTTACTTTTATATTACTTTCGATGATTATTATTAAAAATTATTGATTAATTCTTTATCTACAACTAGAACTTGTCAATATTGCATCTATTATGAAGAAAATAGAGAAATCAACACCTGATCAGGTACATTAGATGTGGGTTAGGGATTCCAAGGTCGCCTAGGTCTCTTATACCATATTCCCTCATTTCTTATTTTCATCTCTTTGCATTGCAGCCTCGCCTTTCAGCCTCTATCATCGATTCAGTCTTTTCTTTTATTTCTTATTGCTATCCAAGCTTGCGTACAGTGTGCGTGTACCAGAGCACCAGCAGTCGCGTGCCAGAATCCCCTTCCCATTAACATTTTCCACATAGCGGCCTGCGGCATTAAAAATAATCTCGTTATTAAAAAAATTGGTTCAAGTTAAAATCAGAATACCCAGTTTTTGACGCGAGACTTCTCGATGATTGTCAGTTGTTTTCGCCAGTCTCTGATCAGGTATGAAGGCTGTAAACGTTTTATTACAGTCCCTTGATTCATGTTCGATAAATAGAGTTTGGACCTTGATATTTAATAAGCATAACATATAGGATAACTATATGTAATCCAGAGAGGTACAAAGATAACATTTTTCTCATGTATTCCTCGAGGCACGTTTTCAAATTCAAAAAAATAGTTTTTTTTATTTAAAGCTGTGCTGAATTTTAATCTTGTGTCTACACTGCTCAGTAATCATGATGATCTCCCAGATAATCATACATTATTGCTTTATAATCAGAAGTTACTAATAATTTTGGCTGGGATGTTTCATATATCGTGTTTAATGAAAATTGATACATGGTCTTTACTTTAGGTACACTTGTAGTGATTTTTATTTTAAATTTAAATAATTCTAGGCTTTATCTGTTTTATAATTTTAAAAGTAAATAATCATTACTACTTTTGCATGAGTTTGAAATAGGATTATAAATTATCAACGTGACGAAGGGATTCTTTGACTCGTGCCAATGACGTGGCTAATGAGCGTGCAATTCGAATCGATACCTCTATGAAACCAAATGTTACCTATCCCTCTTTCATATTTAATTTACTACCTCAAAAGTGTTATTTAAAGGAATTTTTTCATTAAAATTTGTTTGTTTTGGTAAAAGACGGAAATATTAACGTAAATCAATTTAAATAGATATTACATTATGAGTTTTTTTTTAATATAGTATTTTATGACGTCAGTAGTTATTGGTCGAACAACAAATTTTATGAATTAATATTAAATAATATACTGGGACCTCGCTATAAGGTGTCAAAATATAAATATTAAAATCAATTACATTATTATATAAAATACATAAATTTATTATTATTATTATTATTATTATTATTATTATTATTATTTGAAAAAATGGTTGAAATATATTTATTTTCTCGGCCGATAACTTCTGATGACGTCATAAAATACTATACAGCATATAAAAGTTAATATGTTTCAGTGACACTTCTCAATTTGAAGCTTTTCTCATTCTAATTTATCTGTGGTTAGCACGTGGTTACCAGATGCATTCATATATAAAGAAGAAAAGAAGTTAGAAAGACCTTTTCCCCATTATCTGATCTAAAACTACAGGAGGCGTAGCATCGTCTTTGGGGGTGGCGAGGTCAAATTGCAACCCCTTGGATATAAATAATATATATCGTTCTCTTCATCTCTTTCAGGTCTAAGATTTTCAGAAATCTCGAGACATCTGCTTTTGTCTAAATATAACAATATTGCTAAAACATAGAGATTCCAAAGCATCGTTAGTTACAATTTCAGATCGTAAGTTTGCATTTGAGTGGGATAATAATTTTTTTTCCTGTATCTTGCATCTAAACGTCTTCTTCTAGTTTTCGAAAAACTCATGAAATTCTTACAGCTTGATTTCCATTACTTGATTTTAATAAATTCGAATTTTGACATAACTTAAATTAACTGGAATTAGCATTTTAAAAATGAAGTTCCTGTTAAAATGCTAATTCGATATTTTACTGTTAAAATATCGAAAAAGTTAAATTTAAGGTTTATAAACTTAAAATCATCTATAGAGGTATTTAATCTCTTCAAAATCTAGATATGCATTTAAATTTAAGATAGCTACGTTCTTATAACAATTCGACTAATTTGATATGTTTAAAATAAATTATAATTGCAAAATAAGAAGGGGAATACAATAAAATATAAGAAAAGCATTAAGCCATTGACACCTCGTGAGACACGTGTGCCTACATGAAAATATTGAGATTTAAGTGTTCAGTGAATTGGAAAGACACCACGCTGGGAGATCCGCTATTCAAAGACGAATCAATCCACAGCCTTGAGAAATGATCTTAGTTGAAAATGTTTGTAAAGAAGTGACTTTATGCGAACCTACCTTCCCACCATAAACATATCACTCGATTGAAGAGAAAAAATGATTCTAGTATCAACCATTTACAGTAGCCTTTTTATATAACTGCCCACTAGAGAGACACTTCTTTGTGTACTCAAGTAGGACTCTAATAATTGATTGATGTATAAAAATTGAAGAAGATCTTTTCAGAAAAGCCTACTATCAAACTCTCATTTTTCTTAAATTCTTAAACTTGAGTTTTTAGAATTCCCTCTTCCAGTTGCAAATGGCATCGTGAAATTTTCAACCATTTATAACTATATAAAATGAATTGGTACAATAAGACTTCTTCGACTCTTGAAAAATTCAAAAATATTATATTTAAAAAATTCTCAATCAAAAGTGTGTAAATCTCTTTATTGATTAGATATTGGAATTTAAATTTAATAAACAGCTTTATGAATCCGGTAATAAATAAATAATTTATATACTAATATACTGCCACATAACGATTGGCTCTTAAACTTATACCTTCAGCGACATATTCTCTTCGCGTTTCAGTAATTGCGTTTATTATTTAGCACTTAAGAAATACTAGTGTGTCATAAAACGCGAAATATTTTCAATACAAGGCCCATAAATAATTGATATTGCATCGATTGCGCTATTTTTCGACGTGACTTCAGAATCTATAGATCTTGATCGTCTGGTTTATAAGTCCCTTGTAGTTATTGCATACCCATATACGTACATGAAAAACCAGTTGCGATACATCTCAGCGAATTGGTATAAATTTGCGTGCTCGCTCCAAAAATAATAAAATTTAATATAAAAAATCATGGATATCGCGCGAGAGGCTCGCGTGCGATTACGGGCGATTTACTTCAAGAAAGATGGATAGGTAGGCTGTGCGATTTGCTTGTCCGGAGGGTGCATTACCATATCAGCAGGCGGCAGCTGCAGACGTAATTATAAAGCGCCGCGTATAAAATTAATAATTACAATATGCCATATATGATCAGCCCAAACAAGCTTGATCCGCTGATGGCAAAAGTGTCTTGGGTAAACAGGTAAATCTTTTATCGGAACGTGTGAAAATGAGGAAGAAAAAAAAGTAAAGGGCCCCACTGAAGGGATACACATCGATATGGAAGGATGAAAGATAAATGGGCATAGTGACGTAAAGACGTCGGATATTTCGATCCATCGATGTTCCAGGACTTGCAGAGACTACTGACCACCAAGGAATTTCCTTTTTAAAGATGAGGTCGTACACCCGGGGGTCCCTTGCATGGGTTCCATTTAGACACCTCGAGCATTCAATAAATTAGGTGCAAGGTGGACCCATCGGACCAAGGAAAAGGGCACGCTCTGTTGTAGTCACGCCAGATGATAATTTGTCCGCCCATTCCTTCAGATTGCGAGAATTTTGACCCTAATATTTTCTCTTGGAGAACCTCTGCTGAGAGTTCAAATATTGCTTTTTCTTTTAAACTTAATTTACCTGATATGTTAGGAAGATAACAATTTTTTTAGCCCTCATCAGTCCCTCATTTTGCCACCTTAATCAGTCCCTTGAGTGTCAAATTGACACTCTGAGGAGGTAAATTTAAGGTAGTTTAAATTTATTTTATATGGAATCAATGAAGAAATATTAATATTAATTTTATATTAATTAATAAGATTTTGAAGAACTTTTTTATGAATAGAATAATTGTGCGATAAAGTTAAAAATAGTGATAGCTATAAAGCATATGATTTTCGCGCGATTAATTTCTCATCTTGCACTCCTTTTGCTAGAAAGATTCGAAGAATTTTAAACAATTTCACATCAAAGGATTTTAAAAAGTATTTTAAGGAATTT
>CAJFCP010000035.1:6163859-6185615 GCA_904066005.1 Synergus itoensis | reverse complement strand
AAAAACAGTTTAAAAAAGACGTCATTTTATGTTCCAATTTATGACATAGCCAATGACGTCTTTAAATGACGTCATTTGAAGACGTCATTTAAAGACGTCTTTTTGTGACGTCATTTTTTTCAATAGGGCAGATAATCTGATTCCTTCATGATAAAAAACTTGTTCAGCGGTTTTCCTGGAATTATAGATTAATCGCTCTAGATTAGGGATGTTTGATCCACTTTGATGTTGAATCCACCGGATTCACACAGTCAAGAATCCTGACTAATTGCTTTCACAAATAAGTTTTGGAAAATTGCACTAGATTAATTACAATTTAAAGTAACAGTGCTCTTGTTAATTGTACGAAAAAAAGTAAGCTAATATCGACTTACTTCTCTGTCGTTTTTTATCAAGACATATAATTAAATATTAAAATTTTATAGAGATCAATGCCACCTGAGTGATTAAAGTACTGCCCAGAGAGTGAATGAAATTAATTAAAATTAATGTCAAACTACAAGCTTTGCATGCTTCTCTGATGCTTCTTTTCGCTACTTGCTTGCCTTTGCTGTATTTAAAGCGGATTAATCAATGTAAAAAATATAAAAGACGATTCTTTCCGGTCTTCATTTCTGGTTTTTATTCTCAAATTATGTAGCGAAATAATGAATCCTATTTATCTATGTATTAATTATATGACTAACAAAATTGTTTCTATTTTTGTTTCAGGTGAGTTCAGTTTATGTACGGCTTTACATTCAAGGTTCTTGTGAGTATAAGGAAACCTTGTTTTTCTATAAATATTGATTATTTCGCATCTCTATTTTCTTTTATGGGATTATTATACATAAATATATCATATCTTCCTCTTTCTTAAGAGGAAAATATTTCACATTCTTCTATGAATGCATCTATGTAGTTCAAATGAGAATGAAACTGGTATCAGTATTGATACATGAACTTTGAATAATTTTGAAATTTGAATTACTTTTGAAAGAATTCTGTTTTTGAAATATTAAAAAAATCTTTGGTCACTAAATATTGAATAATTAATCAGATCACTCATCTTTGTCGCCGATTTGGCAATGGCATATATTTATTGGAACATTTACGTTTTACGTTCAGTTTTTGGATTCCTTTACTCCGAGGCCGACTACTTCTCCCGTGAAACGATCGTTTAAACGAGTTCTTCAACACTGCTGGAGTTGTTTTTTCTTTCAATATCGAGCAGGTCGATGAAATATGGATATTTTACGGTAGTTGCTCGTTAATTATTTTTTATGCAATTTGCAATACCTTTACTTTTCAAGTATAATATATTTCATATACGGCAATAACACATTTACACAATTTTATATTAATGAACCTACACTTTTAATTTAACATTTTCGCTACTTCAACGTGAAATTTATCATGTACACAATATATGAACCGAGTATTATTAGAGAAAAAATTCACAGGAATTTTGCGAAGTATGTCAAACACTTAGGGATAAATCTAAATTATTTATATCGTTATCTTGTTAATTAAATTAATTAAATTAATCAAATTCGAGGCTTTGCTCACTTCAAAAAGATAAATTACATGAAAAAAAGTTTTTTTTTTGCTACATTCTATTTTCTGTACTTTTGGAAGGTTTTCCTCGTCATTCTAAAGTTACGAAGTAAAAAACGTGGATCCCTAATTGCTTTTCGATCCGGTTTGATCAAACTCTCGACTTTTTTTTTTAAAGATTCGACGATCATCTTCGTGTTCGTAATTGATGATGATTGGCTGCACGCGTGTTTGCGTGCATATATTATATATTATGCAAGGGAAGTGCGATTATAAATTGATCGCGAAGTGTGAATTCGTGATGATATCCTGGGGTGGGATCGTGCCGATGAAATTCTATTTTTCTTCAAACTTGATAAAAAAGAACAATGAAAATCGTTCTTGAGAAATTAAAAAATGATCTTTATAATTGTTTACTCAGTCAGAATTTTTTGTAGACATAAAGAGCAAATTCTGAAGGTAGTCATTACGAAATCGTGATACGCATGCGTAATAAGGAGCAACATATTATTTCAGACAATTTTATGGAATTTTAAACTGATTACGAATTTAGTAATGATATCGTGTTATAGGGACAGAGAGGGACTGAGATTAATGCGATAATTCAATATGCAATTACATCTTTTAAAATTTTTACAAGGTTTGCCTTACGTCGAATTTTTAAGTATAATTATGTACTTTGAGCTTGATTTTACATTCTTGAATTATGACAAAGATTAATCATGAATTTACAAATCGTGTTAGGTGTTAATTTAAAATAATTTCTGTAATTTGTTTCAAGAATTAGTAAAGGGCCATCCACAAAATTCGAAAAATCGTTTTCAAATGAAAAATTTCATTTGAAAACGAGATAAAACAATTTACAATACCTTATGTAGTAGAAAATTACTTTTTTTTGTAAAAATCAAACTCATTACATTTTATGGTATAACATAATTTTCAACTCTTGATGGAAAGGATTAAGTCAATTTAAATTTGCCATAAACTTTTAGTTATAATCGTGTCTCGGTGGACCTAATTCTCCCAAGAACCTCATTACTCAGAATAAATGCTTTTATTTGAAATATTGACAGTCTCTCCTTCAGTTTCTCAGTTCCATGAGAGTGAAGAGAGACTGCCTTCCTGGAACGGACAAGTATATCGTCGCGATATTATATTATCGAGTCGTTTATCGACTGGATTCGCAAATCAACCGCGAATATCGGCAAATTATTATGTACTCGTTTATAGTTGGCGGTTTACGGTAGCTCTCGATCTTCCATAAATCGGCAATCTGAATGAAGCGAGGCTACTTCGCGCTTCATAAACTACAAGGCAAATGTTGTATTCACGGGAGATTCGATCAGTCCAGTATCAGCGATCGGCCGAAGTGACTTCGCTCCTCGTAAACTCGTCCCCTGTGATTTACGATATCTGGTATCGCCTACCTGGTACTCATCTCGTTTCGTCGTTAAGAAGCGCGAAAAAGAAAGGGAAGGAAAATGAAACTTAGCATGTAAGGGAGAGAGAAAGTAAAAGGGTAAAGCACAAATATCGCGAAGGGCAAAAAAGTGTGAAAGCAGCGCAAGTGAAAACCAATTAACAGGACGCGAAAGAACCAAACCACCTGTTCAGAAATTAAGTGCCACTTACGACAGGTAGTAGGTAGAAGCATGTCGATGAGAACGTCGTTCATGTTTATAAATAGAGGTATCGCGAGGTGTGAGTTTTTGAAGAGGCGATACGATATCGGACAACGATCCGCCTTCGCAAACTCATGTAATTCGTGGCGCTTGTTACCTTGTGTTGATTATCGATCAAGACCGAGGCTAGTGAATCGTCCTTCGATTCATAATTTATTGATTGCTGGAACCACCCCCCTGTTAGGAAATCATGGGTGTGAATATTTGATATTAAAGTGTCGCTGCTTAAATTAATCTGTCTCTTAACAGAGAATGATCTACGGGATAAGCTTTGTAATAATTACTGGACTGCGGACTTCCCCACCTTATTTAATGTTTGATTTTTTTTTTTGGAACGAGGATAGCTATTTGCCTCGGTTAAATCATACTAAAGGTACCTTTTACACTAATTGCGTGAAAAAGAACCCAAGTGCTATATTATAATTATACTAATAAAAATTGATCAAAAAAGCAATATGTAGATCAGCTTTAATAAATAATCGGAGTTATTACCGCGAAGCTTGTACAAGCTTAGAATTAAATTTATGCTAATGAAGTAAATTGCAACACTTTTTTTTAGATATATCTTTCAAAGGGAAAACAGGGTGGTCACACGTCAGGGAAGTCAGGGAATTAAATGTTATGGAAAATAGAAATAGACGTTTATGCTGACATATATAGATTTTATAGTTTATTTAACAGATTTTAGAAACTTTTCAAGGATTTCGAAGGATTATAAAGAATTTCTAGACATTCTTTGAAATTCTCTGGGTTTTTAATGATTTCAAGAGATTTTTAAGAAAGTTTAGGAAATTCAAAGAATTTTAAGGAATTTTAAAATTTCCTGTGAAATTTTAAAGGATTTCATGAGATTTTTAAGATTTTTAAAAGATTTTGTAGAATGTTAAGGAATTTTAAGAAGTTTTAAAAAATTTAAAGAAATTTTTACGTATTTTAAGAGATTTGAATGAATTTTTAAAGAATTTTATAAGATTTTTATGATTTATAAAAGACTTTGTAGGATGTTAAGAAATTCCAAGAGGTTTTTAAGAATTTTAAGAGATCCTTACGCTCGTACGTATTCTAAGGGAATTTAAAGTTTTTCGTGGAATTGAATTCCTATTTAGAGATTTAAATGCATTTTAGGGAATTTTAAAGTTCATTATTGAATTTTATAAGATTTCACGAGATTTTGATGATTCATAAAAGACTTTTGTGAAATTTTATTGTAAAGGATTTTATGGAATTTTAATAGATTTTAAATAATTTATGTCATTTTATGGGATTTTAAATATTATGGTGGAATTTTAAGGGTTTTCAATAAGTATCGAATAATTTTAAGTCATTTTGACGCATTTTAAGGAATTTTGAAATATTTCAAGAGATTTTTAAAAGACTTTGTGGAATTTTGAAAGATTGTAGAAAATTTTAAGAGATTTTTTAGGAATTTTAAGAGATTTTGAAGTTTTTTGAGAAATTTAAACGATTTCAAATGATTTTGAGAAAATTTAAAAGAATTAGTAAAAATTTAAGGATTTTCATGATATATTAACGAAGGGATTTCGTGGAATTTTAATATGTTTCTAGGTATTTCAAAATATTTCAAGGAATTTGAAGAGATTTCCGATTTGAAGAGGTTGTCGTAAATTTCAGAGATTTTTACAAATTTTAGGTGTTGTGAAGTAAATTTTAAATTTCAAAAGATTTAAAGTGATATTATACAAAATTTTTGAAAAATTTCAATAGTATTAGTACTGAAAAATTGTTCGTATTTTTAATACTTTTCTGTCAAGAAAATTTATCTGAAAGTCAGGGAAATGCCAAGGAAATTAAAAAATTGAATCTTGTGGCTACCCTGAAAAATAACAAACAAAAATAAACAAATAAAAATAACTTTTGACTAAACCGCAGAACCTTGAAAATATTGCGAAACTAAGTAGTTTGCCATCTGTCAATAGTGTCAATGGTAAGGAACTTAAGAGAGAGACGAAGATGACAATCTGATTCCCATGGATGTGAGAAATATGCAATTCTGACAAAAATGTAAACCCTTGACAGGCCTATTATTCCTAACCCTTACGAATCGTAGGCGTGCTCCCCTTAAAAGGATTTTCATTTGTCAGTCAAGAGTTTCTGAATATGTTTTTCTCGAGCACCCCGCATCCTAATGACACCAACGTCGTTACGGAGTGGATACAATTACATGTACAATGCATCCATACATAGTTGAACCTGGGCCACCGGTGTCGTTCTAAACATATACGCATGCGCCCCTTCAGCGAGTTACGACTGCATTATACGACGTCATTCGGACGTAACTGACTCACAATGCGCATATTGCATCGATATTCATGGAACTTCGTTCCTGAATCCCTTCAGTAGGATAAACGCGTGCCCACTGGTGTCTAGTCAACCAGGTGATGCCCCTTCCGTCCATCCTCTCATCTCTTCGGAAACATATGTTTGCGGAAAATGTAAAGGGTCACCTTTTCCTCAAAAGCAACAAATATAAAAGCACTTCTGTAAATCTCACCTTGATATTTAAATCTATGGTTTCCTTCGTTGTGCCCTGTTGGAAGGAAAAGGATAAAAAATCTACCCATTTGAATCTTTTTCAATCTTCAGGATTGAAATAAAAATGTATCCTTCCCTATTCATGCCAATTTCTATCTCTTTTTTAATTTAAACAATAATCTCTTTCTTTTTGAATCATAATCTTTCTATCTTTCTGCATCCTTCATCTATCTTCAACAATAATTTCCTATCCTTCAGATATCCATGCCAATCTTTTCTTATTCTCCGTCTATCCACACCAAACTTTTTCTATCTCTTTTATAAAATACTGCCTCGCTTATCTTTCTTCAATTCCTATACCTTTTTGTCCATTTCTATTCTTTTGTTTAATCATTTGAATCCTTAACTATCTTTTTTACAATCTAATACCACGTTTATCATTTTCAGTCTCTACCATTCTATTCACATTTATTCTTTTTTAATCATTTCAATCCTTTTCTATCTCCCTTGAAGTATAATCACTTGAATAGTTTTCTATCTCCCTTGGCGTATACTACAAAAAGTCTATCCATTTCAATCTTTATTTTTCTATCCATTTCAATCCTTGATGTAATCATCTCTATCTTTTTCTATTCTTTTTACAATCTACTAGGAAGCCTATCCGTTTCAATCACTACCTTTCTATTCATATCTATTCTTGTATAATCACTTCAATACTTTTCTATCTCCCTTGACGTATACTACAAATTAAGTCTATCCATTTCAATCTTTATCTTTCTATCCATATCTATCCTTATATAATCATTTCAGTGTTTTTATACGTCATATATTTTCCTATTTCTATTTGCTTAATCAATTTAACGCTCTTGTGTTTCTTTTCGCAATTTGCATTTCTTTTAGAATCTAAAATCACGAAACTTATACATTTTAATTATAATTATAAGCATATAATACATATGAGATTGAAAAGAGCAGATTGAAAGATGTAGGAGTGGAACTATTTTGGTGCAAGAAAATAGAAAATAGACAGATAAGGAATACGATAAGATAGAAAAAGAGGAGTTTGATAGAGATAGATTAGTGATTATACTAACAAAGAGATTGAAAGGGATAGAGCTGAATAGACGAGGGATAAATGAGTTATTTGTAAGATTAGAATAATATGTATGTATATACAAAATATAGTATTATATTTATAATTTGATTATACATGTTCAGAAATTGAAAATTATTAAATTTAAAAGTAAGGATAGAAAAAGATTGAAAATGGAGAAAAGAAGATATTAAAATTTTTTAGAAGACAGACTAAGAGATACATAAAACAGATAGAGAAAATTGATAGAAGAGATACAAATTTGAGAAGAGATAGATTGAAGGATAGAAAGAGATAGGAATAGATAAGAGCCCAGTAAAAACGACAGACACATATGGATCGAAAAAAATAGCGTTTAATGGTTGCAAAGTGCGTATATTTGGGAGAGATAGAAAATTATCATTTTTTCAATCCAAAAACTTCTATCCCTTTTTATCTTTCTACTTCCAACAGCTTGTCTCAATTCAAGTGTTACAAAGTATTCTTCTGTTTTTCCTTAAAAACAAATCTAAACTTTTTGTAAATGCCGCAAGTTCTGTAAAATCTGGAGTCTCCAATGGTAAAGATTGAAGGAAAAGACGAGCTATTAAAGTGTGGTCGTAGGACGTTATCTTACATACTAATACTAATACTTCTATTTTCTGCCACTTTATCGGAAATAGTCCTCTTCTTATCAAAGTGGCAATGATCCCGGGGGGTGAGCCAATGGTTGTTCATCCCTCACTGTTAATCCTCGTTCTTAAGCTTCGATAAAGAGCACCCTCTGAGCTTCCAAGCTGTCAAATGAACAGATTCTTCGATTAATCGCTACACTCTCTTTCAACCTAATCATTCCGCAACTTTATTCGCTGACCAGCTATACAATATTTTTTTAACAAACCAATTTATGTAAATTCGGAAATTGTCTGGGGATTGAAAAAAATTCGGGAAAATTCGGTAATGGTCCTTGATTTGATTTTTGATGCGGAAAAAATGCGGGAATTGTCCAGAAACATGGGAAAAATTTAGTAGACACCCTGTATTAATATTATTACCACATGGAAAAAACTGCTGTTGTTGTAACAACCATAGAGCGTTTTCCGTACAATAAATTATTTTCCTTCGATTAATACCAATTTCATTTTTCATCCATTCATTTTTTAATTCTTTTTTATTGAAACGACCTTGAAAAAATAATACAAGAAGCGATTGTAGACCACCGTAAGAGTCAAACACGTTCTACAGGAATTTATACATTTTTTTAATTTTCTTGATGTCTGTTCGCGTGGCTTGGCTTTGTGAAAAAAAAGTACAAACAGGGAAGGCGACAAGAGCGAAAAGGGGAATTAAAAAACGTTTTACAATTAAATTTCCCGACAAGCAACGATACGAATGAAATATGGCTGAGGTCCTCTCGATGGGACTTTGATCATATTTTATATAAAAGGCAGTATAATCCTGGCACGTACCTGCTCGTTACATACACCAGGTAAAATCGTGCTTCTGCAGAATGCATCTGCCTGGCTGGTTCGCGAAAAGTCGCGGAAAAAATCGGAAGCAGCTGCAAATGCCTGGTCACGCGACAGACTCAAGTTGTTGATCAATCTGACACCACTAATCTTAGCCTGAATGCAAAATTAACACCCAGCCTGTTTTCTTCATTAATCAATATCGATCTCATCAATCTCGTTTTCATAAAAATTTTTCTTTCTGCCGGCAGGATAAATTCATGTTACTTAAATGGGATTTTGATCTTTTTTTGTGAGAAAAAGTGGAATCTCTTGTTGGATAGATTTCGTAGGTGCAGTCAAGTGTATTTATATGTCAGTTGCGATATAAATTCAGAATAAGTCATCATTATGGACTTTTTACACTTACTGACTTTGGGAAGTTTGGTCCAATAGAATTGTTAGATTGATAGATATAGACTGAGCTAAGAAATACACATTTTTCAGACTGCAGCACAGTCTTCATTTCTGCAGAGTTCTTCATTTCTGAGAAATTCGCTGAAGTAAGGATTTTAATTTACTTCTTGTGCTGCTTCAATCCGAATTCAAAATCGCAAGTAACATGCTCGGCCCACCGTGCGTTGACAAGTAATGAAGTCATGTCAAGATCTGGAGTTCTATGCGCATCGCACAGGTGCATCCAGAATGCACTTATATGCAGGAACGTGTTTCGTATGACGAAGTATATAGGACTTCTTCTTCGTTGCTTGTAATTGGAATCGCATTTAACTGCGGCATATATATTCCGGTTTCAGAAACGAATACTCTGTATATTCTTCAACGATGCTCGGGCGCATGATGACAATTTATGAACCTCTCAATGCTCAACACTGACTGACTTCTTTCTTAAGATATCCAGCAAGGAACTCAGAAGATCTTGATTCATCAAAAGCATATGGAGATATATATCAAGATACATTCAGATTTGAAAGGTATCGAGTAGGCTTTAAACTGTTACATACAGATTCAATGTCTGTCACACCTCGAAAATAAGAAAAAAAGTTCTTAGCACGTCTTTTTCTGCTACCGTTACTGTCAAAGCACACTGTCGGGTTAATCTCTTATCTTGAAGAATAATCATCTAGAATCTTCGACCTTCCCGGACATCATGAGTGTCGGCAAATAACAGGTTACCTGGTTTCATTTAATTGGCAGTCAACTTGAGATCGAACCAGTCCGTCTGGTCGAACTGATCTATACCAACATGCCGCGCCGGCTGCACCCGGGTTAACGTCCTTATTCAAACTCCTGCGGTTGCGTCTTTGATTTACAGCTGGACTAAAAATATTCCAAGCTAAAGTCCAAAAGGAATCATCTGGAGGCATCAGCTGATTGTTTCAAGTTAAAACAGTCACTGAAAAATTAACTCCAAACAGTACGTCAAATTCAAATTCAATTCCAGCCATCATAAGCTTCAAGTAATTTCTATTCTTCCTTAAATATTTTTTGTGCCAATCGTGTACAAAAATCGAATAAGGTGCGATAGTTTCGTCAAACCCAGTGACAATTGCCGTTTAACGGGAGACTTTCCCAAGCATTCCCAACAAGGGCGGTCAAGTACCTTTTTCGAACCCTCGGAGTGTGTGAACATGGTGGTTGCTACAATAACCTTCTTTCGTCCTTCAAAAAAACTGCGACAGTCTCAAGTACTCTTCACGGCTCTCGTTTGCAAAGCGATAAGCTATATTTCTCGAAACTGAAAGTATGGAGCCCAAATTTTAATAAATTCGTATAAAAACAGTTGTTATACACATCAATTCTCTCTGAAGCCTGGAAACCTAAAGAAATAAAATTTGTTTCTATTTTCTATATTTAATTCTGAATATAGAAATATATCTAAATACATCTCCGAATTGAAGAGATTTTTTCCTTTTTCACACAAATCGAATAAGAGGTCGGACTCATTGTAACTTTGCGGTATTTGCGAGGCCTTTTGCCGAGTTAAGACCCCACGACCGGATCGGGTTTCGATGCACACCGAGATTGTACCGGAAATCGGTGACTCGTACATCCTCTTACGTACGTACAACAGGTATTTTTATATTTCCTTCCTTTTTCGGCTTTTTCCGAAATCAATCATCCGAGAAATATTCTTAATATCGCATAATATAAATTCCTTGACCCAAAAATGTTTAGCAGTGTCGAATTTCTTCGCTTCTTCTTTCCCAAAGGATTATGTATTTTATGTATGATACGCAACTATCCAAGGGGAAAATCATCGCTTAGGGGATTATTATATGTATCGAATGCATATTTTCGTGGTCTTTTGCATCAACCGATATTTTGAGGACACGCTCGCGAGATATATACGGGCTATTTGAAGGTTCGAGCATTCTTAAGGGTGTTTTTGAAAATACTTGTTGCACAATGTAATACTATCCCCCTTTTGTGCCAAGGAGCCTTGGAGTGTCTTTAATGCGAAACTAAGCACGAGTAACCGTATAGTGTAGTATTTTTCCATGAATAATCTCTTTATAGTGAGACCGAAAGAGAGAAAAGAAAGAGGGTTATAAAGATTCGAGTGACTCATTTTTTATATTTCTATTGCTTGAAAACCAGTTTTTTAATTATACAAATTAATATAGTTTCTGGCGCATGTCATGTAATCGATTATAGGGCTGGGGAAAGAATCGATAAGTATCGATACGGATCGATACATTTAATGCTTGTCGATTTTCGATACTTTTTTATGTTATCGATAAAAAATCGATAAAAAATCAAATTCTTTTGTAAGCATCCATTTTGCAAATGGATGCTGAAAACTAAGTCTGTAAACCTCTTTGTTCGTCTCTAGTCATTCATTTTTTGCCGTTCTGTGTTAAAAACGTTTCCAAGCACCTAATGTGATTCAATGTGATTCAAAGTCAATAATTATTTTAAGTTCTACTGTGATAAAAGTAATTAGAAGTTCTATTAATAAAAAATAATTTCTATATTTTCTTGACTATAATTATTTCAATTTTCTTGATATTTTACTATTTTGCATCCTCAAGTGAAATTTATTCATTTCACACGCTTTTCCGCAAGAGGGGGGAATTATCGATTTTTTATCGATACGTATCGATAATTTTCCAAAATTCTCGATAACGTATCGATACCTTTTCTTATCGATTTTACCCAGCCCTAATCGATTATTTCAATCTGGTTCCAAAGTTACATTTGTATGAAAAATATTTACTGAATTTGGTTGCATGAGATAAAATAAATACTTATTTCTCTGATTGTCGATTATCCTTTTGTATGCAAGTAATGTAGGTAGGTACATAATAGGATAGGTATATAAATTAAACAGATTTCACCCTTGGGGATCAGTTTATGTTCTTCCTATTTAGTGCATTTGCATGATATGGGAAATAATTCAACTCTGACAAAAGCACAAGCACATTAGCTGGTTATTATTCCTCCTTATTAAAAAAATGGGACATAATCGATTCCTAAATATTGTGGCACGAGCCAACACCGTTAGGTTCGTTAGTGGTCATTGTAAAGAAGATTCATAACTTCCAGAGTTCCAAAGAAACGGAAATTTATACATCCGCAGATGCAAATACTCTGTGCCGATCAGCACGACATTCTATGAATGCAATTAATGCGAGGGTGCTTGACCCTCCCTCGAAAAATCGGAAACATTCAGAGATTTTTCGCCAAATGTGGATAATTCAAATCCATTAGATTTGAATTTATAATAAAAATTAAAAATCATTGAATTTATAATACGAAAGTACCAAACTGTGCGTTTTTTTGTCAATGGGGTGAATTTTATAATAAAAATTAGTTCCACAAGAGTAGTAAAGATCAGATCACTTTCATTTCCCTTTGTTGACTCAGTTAATGTGCCTTTGACAAAGTTCGCCTTCAATGTAAAAAACTGTACCACCGACTCGTGGAGATCTTAGCAAATTTCGTTACAATCGCCGTTTTGCTAGTAAGCCCCATGATTTTTACAAAGGCCCTGAAGTGTCTTTAGTACACAGTAGCCCCATTCAATAGAAGAGCTCACAAATGCACAGCAGGGTGTCGACTCTCGAGATTCACTACTCGATATGAATGTTGGGCATGGTCGGGGAAATAATGTCCCTCGATCGACCCTTGCCGCAACATCTTTTCGGCCAATAGATTTCGGTCTGAAAGAATTTAATATGTTTATTGCTGTGAGAATGTTGCGCTCGGTTAGGTGGTAGATTTTTATCTGCCTTGCCTTCGCGTATCGAAACGACGAGAAGTTGAAAAGCGAATTCAGACTCTTGCTTCTTTTCCTTCCGTACCTACTCTCCCCTGAGATTCATATTTTACAACGTTAAATGTGTCAATTAATTTTACGTGTCCACCTTTTTCGGATTTATTTGCATTATTTTAAGATTTGATTCTGGGCAACAATCAAAAGTAATGTAAACAAAGTAATGGATGTGCTCTCTAAACTTGAATCAGTGAAATTTCACTGATTCCCAGTCAAATTCCACTGATTTTCAGTGACTCTTTTCTCACGATTTTAATCAGTGAAAAATCTACTGGAAATCAGTGAAAAGTCACTGAAATTTTCAGTAGTTTAGTGACGATTACTGAAAATTTCAGTGACTTTTCACTGATTCTCAGTGAATTTTCACTGAATGAAATCGTGAGAAAAGAATCACTGAAAATCAGTGAAATTTCACTGATTCAATTTTAGAGAGTGAGTGGTAATGCACAGCATTTAAATAAAATGTATCTGTGTTAGATGAACAATAATTATTATTAAAGTCGGAAAAATACAATTTAAATTGTATCTTTTTTAATTGTATCTTTTAAATTGTATCTAATTGTATCTTTCTTGTATCAATCGCAACTCTTTCTCGCTTTTTTGAGATTCTCACTAGCTCGCGGATGTGTCGTATATCTTATAGTCATAATGGAAATAAAAAATCGTGTAATAAAAGGATGGTCTAGAGGACGATCATTAACGTCGTACTTCTATTCTTCGTTTATGGTCGTAAATGCATCAGGGATTTGTACACACAGTGCAAGTTTGTTACAGCACGTTCTCGCGCAAAACGCTTACCGCAGCAGTCATTGTGAAATCTTCTAAAGACCCTTATAGAAGTCTAGGTATAACATACACACAGTGACTTTTTGTACCATGGAACCTAGCGAAAAGACGTCGTAAATCGTTTTATAGCCTAAGAACTCGAGCACGGACCGGTGAACTGGTTCTTGAAAGTACAAATTTCAGACCTCAAATTTTCACGACCCTTCGACAGATTGCCACTTTTGACAATCTGCTTTGTCGCTGTGGTTTATGGGAAACGGTTCAATTCGACTAAAAAGGGCTCTAAATGCACAAGGGGAATTTTTTAAATGCACAGGTGAAAATAATGGAGAGATTTTAGACTTCTTTTTGGATTCTTCTCGCATATTGCACGTTTTTAAAGGAATGTCTGATATAATTGAATTGAGATACTTGTATTTAAAGGGTTAACAGGATTTAATTTTTTTACTTTCAATGTCAACTTTTTAAAATAAAATAAAGACATATTCATACTATTTTTTAGATAATAAATATCATGGGTAAATTTGCTGCTATTTTGAACGATTCAATAAGTACCCATCAACATTTTTCTTTCGTTACTTTTAATCTTTCAAATTTCTGTTGCTCGTACAAATAATAATAATAATAATAATAATAATAATAATAAATAAATAAAATAATTAATAGAATAATTGCAATTGATGAACTGTGTAATCCAGAAAGCTTGATCCTTTTGGAGAAAAAGTGGATTGACTTTCAATAAATCAATAATAATATAATATATATAATATATAATAATATATATAAGTTTTACTATTAACAATTAGCAGTTTACTAATGATTATTAGAAATGATGCTTACTAAAGCAATTAGTAAAGAAATTCTAATTATTTCCTTAGTAAATTCTCACTAATTCATATATTTTAGATGGAACTAAGCAATAACATTCAAATAATTAAAAAAAAAAACACAATTAAAATTAATTTAGTATATTTTAATGCAAATAAATAAGCAATTTGAACCCCCTTGTTTCTGTTGGTAACGTAATTTCAACCCTTGAAAATTATATTAGGTCCTGCCATCTACTGATTTATTTTTTAACTTCATACGTTTTTGTATGTACTCACTAGCTATTTAACTTTGGTATCAAATTTTAACTTAAAAAATAACTTTTATTCACCTGAAAAAATTGCAAATATTTGGAATCTTATTAACCTTTTTCAATTTTTTATTATCGAATTATCATTTCGTAAATACTAAATCGTCGTGAGAGTGAGTGAGAAGTGAAATATCAGTTCCATAGTCTGAATACAGATGGAGACAATTTCCAATTCAAAAGGGTAAAATATAAATATTTATTATTTTCTCATTTGTACTTATTCGTATTTCTATGTGTCGATCAACATCAGGATAAATTAAGTCTTAAATTTGCTAATTTGATGAATTGTTCAAAAATTGATCCTCTCAATTTAGCAGCCTTTTTTACTGAACATTTTTTTTTATTGAATACATTGATGAAGTATTCCAAAATTTAATAATTATAATAAACAATCAAACTTCATTACAAAAATGTCTTTCAGATCTATTCAACTGGAAAATATTTGTCTGAGTTTGATGCAACAAGTAGCGACGGGCAAGTTTCCATCCTTGACAGTAGATTCAGAAAGTGCCTGGAACTCTTGTCAAGAATCTTTAGAATCTGTAAACGACAGTGTAGACAGTAACAAAGATAGTCAGACGTCGATCAATTTCGAACGTAAAAAAAGTAGAAGCAACTTTGCATTGACACTTAGAGTCATGCAACAATCACATCAGATGCTGCAAACATCTTCGCGAGGCAACATTCGATCTTTCTATTACGATCTCCAACAAGAAGAAATTGCTAATCTAACGATGAATAAAGTTAACAATGCTGTCACTAATGTTCAGAAATTATTGGGCTGCACAAGATGGGACCTTGGTAAGTTTTTATAAATATTAGCGATACAAGGAAATGCAAGCAAAACTTGAATAGTAAAATTATAAAAACTATTTTCTTTTTTCAGGATTTACCGCAACATCAAAAGGATTAGTGGCAGGAAATCTGACTCTCAACTTCAAAGAAAACTCAATTACTTACTGTAATTCGCGTGGTAGTTTGATCCCCCAAGAAATATCCCAGTTAACTTCAGTTCAAACTTCAGCAAGTTTCTTGCTAGTTGTCGAGAAGGATACGATATTTCAGAGGTTATTAGGAAAAGAAAACAAGTGTGCGGAATTTAACAATTGTATTCTGATAACTGGGAAAGGAGAACCAGATATTGCCACGAGAATTTTGGTTCACCGATTGTCAGAAGTTGAGAAACTGCCTACCTACATTTTGGTTGACAATGATCCGTACGGATTTGAAATCATGTGCACTTATCGGTAAATATTAAAATTATTATTTTGGTTTGTTTCTTGTCGAGACCCAAATATGACACTAATATTTTTTTAATTATTATAGATTTGGATCCAAAGACCACATGCAATGGGCTTCTCCATCAGTTCGATGGATTGGAGTTCATCCAACCGAAGTCAAAGGAATTGGAATACAACCCATAGCTCTAAGACAAGTTGAGATGGAAAAGCTGCAGAGCCTCAGGAAACGGAGTTACTTGCAATCAGAAACAGATCTACGCAGGCAGCTGAGAAAAATGAAGAAAATAGGAAAATGTGAGATAGAAGCTCTCGCAAACCTTGGAAATGGTTACCTCACACATTTGTACATTCCCGATAAAATAAAATCGAGAGAACATTACTGACGCAATCAAGAATCAAGAATTAAGACATTTTTCATCAATTATGTTTTATATTCCATTCTTTCAAATACATACGAAAAGATGTTTTAAATAAGTAAAAAGTACTCTGTTCTTTTAAATTTTATTTTCTGAAGTAGCGGAACGCTTTTAATCACAATTGTAAAAAATGTTTTTTTTTTAGTCTAAACAGTTTTTATCTAAAAGATGTTTTTCTATTTGATGAAGTATTATTTTAATGAAAAAAGTATAATTTAATTCAAGATTTGTGAGAAGCATTCTTGCCTCACAGGGTGAAGTATCGACGATAATTAATTTTATTTTATTATTTAACTTCACAAAGTAGAAGATCTGAAGAAGAATAATTACATTCACAATATTATGTTAATTCTTTCGTCCATTAATTTTTACATTCACGTGTTCTCGCTCTTGTTACAGTTCTTTTATAAGAGGCACCGACGCACATTTCGCTAAGTAAATTTAACAAATTGTTAGTATCTTGTGTCTCATTCCACCTGAAATAAAATGTGAATTTTTCAAAAATTTTAAAATAGTTTTTGTTCATATTCCATTTTAATTTGTGGGTGGGTATAATTAAAATATTAGTATTTTGTTGGTCCCCACTTGTTTGTGCAAATAGTTCCCTGATTTTTTTGTAATAGAAACTTTGAGATCTGAAAACTGTACTAAAAGTTTGCAGCAAGAAATTTTTTACAATGATATATGTGTATGTACTTACGAATTATTTGATACTTGATCCAAAGTTTGTTCATCATCTTCATCTTTAGGCAAAGAGGAAGTCGTTGCATTTTGACATTCTGTGACTTGATTATGTTCTTGATGATTACCTTGATTTTGAACAGAATCACTGTTATCGTCCAGAGTGATTAACTGTGGAACTTTGCGATAGTAGCCAAGATAAATGACACTTTTCAGGCTAGAACTTGATGTCGATGGCCTTAAACCGTGAGAATCTTTTAATAATTTATCTTTTTTCGGTGGATCTAATGATCGGTGTCTTCGAGTTCTTTTTCTAAAATTTCAAAAGAAAATTTTTCAATTCCACTCTTAACTGAATGCAGCTGTCAATTTTATTTAGTTGAGGTTTACCTTCGAACGTTATTTGTTCTACGTTTCACAACTCTGTCTGCGTATGAAGTCTGCTTTTTCCTTTTTCTTAAAACTCTTCCATGATTTTCATTATTCACAATTTTCTCTGAATCTACTTCCATTTTAACCTCGAAAAGACTAGATTAAAATAAACTCCCATGAAATATGAAATTTGTACCGAAAGATGAAAAACGGAACTTACTTTTTTAAGAATTTCCAATTTTTTCACTATACTTCGTCTCACGCGGATTTTCAAAAAGGAAATTAAGTCGAAATTCCTGATTACTTTATTCTCGCATTTGTCAAATTCATCATCTAGTATTCTTTTGTTATTTGTCGTTATTCTACTTTCTATTTTTCCACCTGAAACACTTGATTCGAAACCGAATCGAATATCTAGTGCAAGATATTCGATTGTAAATATTTTTGCAAAAACTGTATTTAAAAAATAATACTATAGGACAAGTTCGAACGAAAAATAATGAGACATAAATGAAAAATTTTCAGGTAATATAACAGTTTATTGAAAACACTTTGTCCGCCCGATGCTCAGGCTGAGCCTCGCTGATATTAAAAAACGCAGAGTCTTAATAACATGATTATCTTTTAGGTGTTGCGTGGAAGATAGCTGTTTCGAGAAACAAAACTGACAGTGTATTTGCTTCAAAAACAAATTTAGTAGCGCATTAGCACCTCCAGTTTATTTTAATTGACGCAGACACTTGAGGCTTTCCAGGTGAATTCTATTTTGTAAAAATAAAAGCCTGCGAACCGAAGCTGAGAATACAGAATTGAATTCTGTACCTTTTCTTTGGAAATAGATATGAATTAATTAAATTTAAAAAGTTTATTTATCTAAATTCTTATGATTTTTATCGTAAATTTAACTGCAAGTAAAGATTTTCATATTAATTTTTTGTACTTCAATCGTAAGCTTATGATTTTACAAAAGAGAGCCTGGAGTCGAAGAAAAATCGACAAATCGACACCGCCAGTTTTGAAACTGAACATCGACTTCACGTCGTGTTCCGCGTGAATCGGCGTAGTTATATTTTACCAAAGCTATAGATATCTCTATGCGCTGCTACGAAGATTTCTTGCGAGAAATTCATAATACGCGTGCCTTTTTGCTTGCCATCGCATTGATCATTATTATTAAATACAATACAGCTATAATCGATTTCTGTCGTTAATTAGATTTAATAATTGATCGTGGCTCAGGTAAGAATCACGTAAAAATCGTAATTGCAAAAAGAATTTTTCTTTCAAAGTTTCGAGAAAAGCGTCGTTTCTACTTTCTATATAAAGAATACAACTTTAATATGTCAAAATTCTTCAAAAACTCTTTAGGTCTAAAATGATTTTTTGCGAAAAATAAAATATAATAATATTATTATATATAAATATAATTTAATAATGAAATAGAAGTATGATACTATGATATAAATTTATTACGCATATTACGTGAAACCACCTTTGCTCCTTCGGACCGAAGCATCTTTTAAAGTAATCAGCCTTCGGTAGGAACAACGATCTTCCTCAGCAAAAGGAAGTTATTCGTTGATCCGAAGTCAATAATAATAGTTCATCATTTTTTCGTCGGTCGACATTATTCCTTTGGAGAATCGCTCACCTATCATTACACCTATTTTCGTTAATTAATATTATATCTATTCTGCCTCAATGTACGTTGAGAAAAATTATTTACTCACTCAAGCAATATTAAGTCACCATATGCTTTATTTTATATGAAATAGAATAATTTATTGCAATGGTAAATATATATCTTAATGAAAGAATTTACTATAACAATATATTTATTTTTACTAGGTGTAAAATTGTTTAAATTAAAAATGATTAAAAACGAAATGCTACGTAGCAATTATTGGAATATACTTTCATTTAATTTTCTAATTAAATGCGGCTAGTGAAAATAAATTATTCCTCTCAACGATCACCCGAACCTCGGTAAATGGACGTTTCATGACACGAAGGCTATATTCTTGCACTCTGATAATTTAATAATAAAAATTTCTACTTAAAAATTAAATCTCCCTCCTTGGTGTCAATTTCGCAATAAATTTTAACAGCTTCTCATTCTCGAATATAAAGATAACAACGCTTATTTCATAAAAGTTAAATTTATTCTCTAACATATTATTACAACAAATTAAACAACTAGGCAAATACGAAACTAAGTTTTTGTACTATAGTGATATTTAAGTTATCAATTTAAAAGATAAATTATTTAGTAAGCAATTTTTTCCTTATGAAAGGTAAAATAATTTTTATTTATTGTGTCACTTTTCACCTTTTGTTATTATAATTCCGAAGACCGAGGCTTCGTGTGAAGTATTACATTATGATCGAACGACATGGGTTTCCTCACAGTAATTAATAATAACATCGGTATTAGTACCTCTTTCTTTATTGTTTGATTAGTTGCACTAGCCTTGATTGTCGGCATATAAGGGTTGCTGGCACACAGCATTGCGGCGTGCGATTCTTAGCGCGCCTTGTCGACCAAAAATTTCACCGTTCTCTCACAAAAAGAAATCTTATTCTTTATCAGTATCAAGAATTTAATCATTAATTAAATAAGTACCCGTTCAACAAGAATTGATAACTTCATAACAATTTTTCAAATCCTTTTATACTTATACCAAATAGCAGTCACAACAATTTTTAAAAATTCATCAACCCTCGGTAATAAAATTGATTGAACGTCTTTGCGAAAGACTGGAAAAAATCTATTTAAGTTTAAACTATTTAAGTTTACTGTTATCCATAATTCAAACGGTAAAAATTTATCAGTTTCGAAAACAATAAATAACAAATTGCTTCGTCAGTTAACAAATAAAATGATCATTTATCATTATCAAAACTAATAAATATTTCACCAGATAAAGCATGGTACAATTGGTACACTATTGAAAATTGCAGTTCTGATTGGTTGGTGAGAGTGCGGTTTGATGTGTCGATCGACAGGTATACGATTTAAGTAAGAGGGGCAATTATGTACAAATAGTAAATGTCGACAAGGGGGAACGACTTTCTAGACGCGAAATATTATAGTAAGTATATGTATTAGGCGCCAAAAGCTGTACAGTAAAACTTAAGATAGCATTATTAGAAAACGAGGCTGATTGCACAACGATTTCGAGGCTCTGGATGAACGCCACTTGTCCGAGTCTAATTTCGATTTGATAATCTCAGTAGAATCGACTTCAGATATATATATATATTCAATTCTCCGGATACATCTTTGTACTTTCTTCTATTTGGCAGTTTATTACATACATTCTATTCTCTGCCATCTTTTCTATAACGTATTTCAAAATTGGAATTTAAAAAACTACCTCGTCTTTCACCTTCCATTCTCCAGTGAATATCATTCACAATTCAATTTCACTGCTACAATTCAAGTTCACCTCATTACCTTCATTAATAGATTTATAAGGGATTAGATTCATTAATAATTATTACGTATTTCATGGTTATTTTATACAGTCCAAAGAAGAAAGCAGTTGCGCCGATATCTATCTTGTTAAAAGACGTGACACCTCCTCCCCTTAATTCGACCACTGGAGTGAAATTTCCGTGTTCGAACTTTTGGTGAGAGGCTTCACGTCTAGTAAAGGTATTTAATTAATAAACATTAATAAGTCATATATTGTAGAATCTTTCAGCTGAAATCGGCGCCACTGACATAAAAGGTGATAACTTTTCTTATAAACGGTTTGTCTTTATTTAGTTATTCTTCTATTCAGTTATTTTTCTATTCCTTATCGGAAGTCGATTCTAGTATGTGACGTTATCATCCAGTAAAGGAAGCGAATAATTTTCGCCATAGCAAAGAGAGCTCGTATAACGATGCATGATGAGTATACAACGCTTTAACGATATCGTACAAATATGATGGAATCCCCTTTTTTTTTACTCTCCGTAATAATTAATTATCGTACCTATAAAGTGTCCTCGGATACATTCCGTCTCTGTCGCAGACACACACACGATAATCTCTTTCTTTCTCTTTCTCTATAGCATTCACTCGATCTTTATCAACTTGATTTCATTAACAACAAACGACCTTATCCTAACATAGTAGAACAAGTTTGGAAGGTGCGAGTCTTATTATTCGAGCGTTTCACGTCGATCATTAAGAACACGATCCTTCCTACCTTTGTTCCTTCCGCGAGGCTCCTTCAGCGACGCTTTTGTTGAGTTGTTTCCAGATCAGAAGCAAGTGCAGCGTCGATAATAAGGAAGTAATGAGTTTTGAGGCACTAGGAGGGATCCAAAACGAGGCATTGGGTTAGGAAATCCTCCATGGAACGATAGGCGTGCTCAAGCACACCTGACAGGGCGTGATCTTCGTCTGCATAGCTCTACAATCAAGGAAAATCAATTTTATTTTGCGATAAAAGCAGGAACTTCTTCCTCGCGCATTTTAATCATAGTCCTCAAGTTTTCTTAAATATTCGTCATAATTATGCAAAAGAAATTCAAAAATTACCCTGCTGGAAGTAAAGAGATAGAAAGAGATAGAAATTTGTAGATAGAAAGAGATAGAACT
>CAJFCP010000035.1:6089059-6155546 GCA_904066005.1 Synergus itoensis | reverse complement strand
TGAAAAATCTACTGGAAATCAGTGAAAAGTCACTGAAATTTTCAGTGCTTTAGTGACGATTACTGAAAATTTCAGTGACTTTTCACTGATTCTCAGTGAATTTTCACTGAATGAAATCGTGAGAAAAGAATCACTGAAAATCAGTGAAATTTCACTGATTCAATTTTAGAGAGTGAGTGGTAATGCACAGCATTTAAATAAAATGTATCTGTGTTAGATGAACAATAATTATTATTAAAGTCGGAAAAATACAATTTAAATTGTATCTTTTTTAATTGTATCTTTTAAATTGTATCTAATTGTATCTTTCTTGTATCAATCGCAACTCTTTCTCGCTTTTTTGAGATTCTCACTAGCTCGCGGATGTGTCGTATATCTTATAGTCATAATGGAAATAAAAAATCGTGTAATAAAAGGATGGTCTAGAGGACGATCATTAACGTCGTACTTCTATTCTTCGTTTATGGTCGTAAATGCATCAGGGATTTGTACACACAGTGCAAGTTTGTTACAGCACGTTCTCGCGCAAAACGCTTACCGCAGCAGTCATTGTGAAATCTTCTAAAGACCCTTATAGAAGTCTAGGTATAACATACACACAGTGACTTTTTGTACCATGGAACCTAGCGAAAAGACGTCGTAAATCGTTTTATAGCCTAAGAACTCGAGCACGGACCGGTGAACTGGTTCTTGAAAGTACAAATTTCAGACCTCAAATTTTCACGACCCTTCGACAGATTGCCACTTTTGACAATCTGCTTTGTCGCTGTGGTTTATGGGAAACGGTTCAATTCGACTAAAAAGGGCTCTAAATGCACAAGGGGAATTTTTTAAATGCACAGGTGAAAATAATGGAGAGATTTTAGACTTCTTTTTGGATTCTTCTCGCATATTGCACGTTTTTAAAGGAATGTCTGATATAATTGAATTGAGATACTTGTATTTAAAGGGTTAACAGGATTTAATTTTTTTACTTTCAATGTCAACTTTTTAAAATAAAATAAAGACATATTCATACTATTTTTTAGATAATAAATATCATGGGTAAATTTGCTGCTATTTTGAACGATTCAATAAGTACCCATCAACATTTTTCTTTCGTTACTTTTAATCTTTCAAATTTCTGTTGCTCGTACAAATAATAATAATAATAATAATAATAATAATAATAAATAAATAAAATAATTAATAGAATAATTGCAATTGATGAACTGTGTAATCCAGAAAGCTTGATCCTTTTGGAGAAAAAGTGGATTGACTTTCAATAAATCAATAATAATATAATATATATAATATATAATAATATATATAAGTTTTACTATTAACAATTAGCAGTTTACTAATGATTATTAGAAATGATGCTTACTAAAGCAATTAGTAAAGAAATTCTAATTATTTCCTTAGTAAATTCTCACTAATTCATATATTTTAGATGGAACTAAGCAATAACATTCAAATAATTAAAAAAAAAAACACAATTAAAATTAATTTAGTATATTTTAATGCAAATAAATAAGCAATTTGAACCCCCTTGTTTCTGTTGGTAACGTAATTTCAACCCTTGAAAATTATATTAGGTCCTGCCATCTACTGATTTATTTTTTAACTTCATACGTTTTTGTATGTACTCACTAGCTATTTAACTTTGGTATCAAATTTTAACTTAAAAAATAACTTTTATTCACCTGAAAAAATTGCAAATATTTGGAATCTTATTAACCTTTTTCAATTTTTTATTATCGAATTATCATTTCGTAAATACTAAATCGTCGTGAGAGTGAGTGAGAAGTGAAATATCAGTTCCATAGTCTGAATACAGATGGAGACAATTTCCAATTCAAAAGGGTAAAATATAAATATTTATTATTTTCTCATTTGTACTTATTCGTATTTCTATGTGTCGATCAACATCAGGATAAATTAAGTCTTAAATTTGCTAATTTGATGAATTGTTCAAAAATTGATCCTCTCAATTTAGCAGCCTTTTTTACTGAACATTTTTTTTTATTGAATACATTGATGAAGTATTCCAAAATTTAATAATTATAATAAACAATCAAACTTCATTACAAAAATGTCTTTCAGATCTATTCAACTGGAAAATATTTGTCTGAGTTTGATGCAACAAGTAGCGACGGGCAAGTTTCCATCCTTGACAGTAGATTCAGAAAGTGCCTGGAACTCTTGTCAAGAATCTTTAGAATCTGTAAACGACAGTGTAGACAGTAACAAAGATAGTCAGACGTCGATCAATTTCGAACGTAAAAAAAGTAGAAGCAACTTTGCATTGACACTTAGAGTCATGCAACAATCACATCAGATGCTGCAAACATCTTCGCGAGGCAACATTCGATCTTTCTATTACGATCTCCAACAAGAAGAAATTGCTAATCTAACGATGAATAAAGTTAACAATGCTGTCACTAATGTTCAGAAATTATTGGGCTGCACAAGATGGGACCTTGGTAAGTTTTTATAAATATTAGCGATACAAGGAAATGCAAGCAAAACTTGAATAGTAAAATTATAAAAACTATTTTCTTTTTTCAGGATTTACCGCAACATCAAAAGGATTAGTGGCAGGAAATCTGACTCTCAACTTCAAAGAAAACTCAATTACTTACTGTAATTCGCGTGGTAGTTTGATCCCCCAAGAAATATCCCAGTTAACTTCAGTTCAAACTTCAGCAAGTTTCTTGCTAGTTGTCGAGAAGGATACGATATTTCAGAGGTTATTAGGAAAAGAAAACAAGTGTGCGGAATTTAACAATTGTATTCTGATAACTGGGAAAGGAGAACCAGATATTGCCACGAGAATTTTGGTTCACCGATTGTCAGAAGTTGAGAAACTGCCTACCTACATTTTGGTTGACAATGATCCGTACGGATTTGAAATCATGTGCACTTATCGGTAAATATTAAAATTATTATTTTGGTTTGTTTCTTGTCGAGACCCAAATATGACACTAATATTTTTTTAATTATTATAGATTTGGATCCAAAGACCACATGCAATGGGCTTCTCCATCAGTTCGATGGATTGGAGTTCATCCAACCGAAGTCAAAGGAATTGGAATACAACCCATAGCTCTAAGACAAGTTGAGATGGAAAAGCTGCAGAGCCTCAGGAAACGGAGTTACTTGCAATCAGAAACAGATCTACGCAGGCAGCTGAGAAAAATGAAGAAAATAGGAAAATGTGAGATAGAAGCTCTCGCAAACCTTGGAAATGGTTACCTCACACATTTGTACATTCCCGATAAAATAAAATCGAGAGAACATTACTGACGCAATCAAGAATCAAGAATTAAGACATTTTTCATCAATTATGTTTTATATTCCATTCTTTCAAATACATACGAAAAGATGTTTTAAATAAGTAAAAAGTACTCTGTTCTTTTAAATTTTATTTTCTGAAGTAGCGGAACGCTTTTAATCACAATTGTAAAAAATGTTTTTTTTTTAGTCTAAACAGTTTTTATCTAAAAGATGTTTTTCTATTTGATGAAGTATTATTTTAATGAAAAAAGTATAATTTAATTCAAGATTTGTGAGAAGCATTCTTGCCTCACAGGGTGAAGTATCGACGATAATTAATTTTATTTTATTATTTAACTTCACAAAGTAGAAGATCTGAAGAAGAATAATTACATTCACAATATTATGTTAATTCTTTCGTCCATTAATTTTTACATTCACGTGTTCTCGCTCTTGTTACAGTTCTTTTATAAGAGGCACCGACGCACATTTCGCTAAGTAAATTTAACAAATTGTTAGTATCTTGTGTCTCATTCCACCTGAAATAAAATGTGAATTTTTCAAAAATTTTAAAATAGTTTTTGTTCATATTCCATTTTAATTTGTGGGTGGGTATAATTAAAATATTAGTATTTTGTTGGTCCCCACTTGTTTGTGCAAATAGTTCCCTGATTTTTTTGTAATAGAAACTTTGAGATCTGAAAACTGTACTAAAAGTTTGCAGCAAGAAATTTTTTACAATGATATATGTGTATGTACTTACGAATTATTTGATACTTGATCCAAAGTTTGTTCATCATCTTCATCTTTAGGCAAAGAGGAAGTCGTTGCATTTTGACATTCTGTGACTTGATTATGTTCTTGATGATTACCTTGATTTTGAACAGAATCACTGTTATCGTCCAGAGTGATTAACTGTGGAACTTTGCGATAGTAGCCAAGATAAATGACACTTTTCAGGCTAGAACTTGATGTCGATGGCCTTAAACCGTGAGAATCTTTTAATAATTTATCTTTTTTCGGTGGATCTAATGATCGGTGTCTTCGAGTTCTTTTTCTAAAATTTCAAAAGAAAATTTTTCAATTCCACTCTTAACTGAATGCAGCTGTCAATTTTATTTAGTTGAGGTTTACCTTCGAACGTTATTTGTTCTACGTTTCACAACTCTGTCTGCGTATGAAGTCTGCTTTTTCCTTTTTCTTAAAACTCTTCCATGATTTTCATTATTCACAATTTTCTCTGAATCTACTTCCATTTTAACCTCGAAAAGACTAGATTAAAATAAACTCCCATGAAATATGAAATTTGTACCGAAAGATGAAAAACGGAACTTACTTTTTTAAGAATTTCCAATTTTTTCACTATACTTCGTCTCACGCGGATTTTCAAAAAGGAAATTAAGTCGAAATTCCTGATTACTTTATTCTCGCATTTGTCAAATTCATCATCTAGTATTCTTTTGTTATTTGTCGTTATTCTACTTTCTATTTTTCCACCTGAAACACTTGATTCGAAACCGAATCGAATATCTAGTGCAAGATATTCGATTGTAAATATTTTTGCAAAAACTGTATTTAAAAAATAATACTATAGGACAAGTTCGAACGAAAAATAATGAGACATAAATGAAAAATTTTCAGGTAATATAACAGTTTATTGAAAACACTTTGTCCGCCCGATGCTCAGGCTGAGCCTCGCTGATATTAAAAAACGCAGAGTCTTAATAACATGATTATCTTTTAGGTGTTGCGTGGAAGATAGCTGTTTCGAGAAACAAAACTGACAGTGTATTTGCTTCAAAAACAAATTTAGTAGCGCATTAGCACCTCCAGTTTATTTTAATTGACGCAGACACTTGAGGCTTTCCAGGTGAATTCTATTTTGTAAAAATAAAAGCCTGCGAACCGAAGCTGAGAATACAGAATTGAATTCTGTACCTTTTCTTTGGAAATAGATATGAATTAATTAAATTTAAAAAGTTTATTTATCTAAATTCTTATGATTTTTATCGTAAATTTAACTGCAAGTAAAGATTTTCATATTAATTTTTTGTACTTCAATCGTAAGCTTATGATTTTACAAAAGAGAGCCTGGAGTCGAAGAAAAATCGACAAATCGACACCGCCAGTTTTGAAACTGAACATCGACTTCACGTCGTGTTCCGCGTGAATCGGCGTAGTTATATTTTACCAAAGCTATAGATATCTCTATGCGCTGCTACGAAGATTTCTTGCGAGAAATTCATAATACGCGTGCCTTTTTGCTTGCCATCGCATTGATCATTATTATTAAATACAATACAGCTATAATCGATTTCTGTCGTTAATTAGATTTAATAATTGATCGTGGCTCAGGTAAGAATCACGTAAAAATCGTAATTGCAAAAAGAATTTTTCTTTCAAAGTTTCGAGAAAAGCGTCGTTTCTACTTTCTATATAAAGAATACAACTTTAATATGTCAAAATTCTTCAAAAACTCTTTAGGTCTAAAATGATTTTTTGCGAAAAATAAAATATAATAATATTATTATATATAAATATAATTTAATAATGAAATAGAAGTATGATACTATGATATAAATTTATTACGCATATTACGTGAAACCACCTTTGCTCCTTCGGACCGAAGCATCTTTTAAAGTAATCAGCCTTCGGTAGGAACAACGATCTTCCTCAGCAAAAGGAAGTTATTCGTTGATCCGAAGTCAATAATAATAGTTCATCATTTTTTCGTCGGTCGACATTATTCCTTTGGAGAATCGCTCACCTATCATTACACCTATTTTCGTTAATTAATATTATATCTATTCTGCCTCAATGTACGTTGAGAAAAATTATTTACTCACTCAAGCAATATTAAGTCACCATATGCTTTATTTTATATGAAATAGAATAATTTATTGCAATGGTAAATATATATCTTAATGAAAGAATTTACTATAACAATATATTTATTTTTACTAGGTGTAAAATTGTTTAAATTAAAAATGATTAAAAACGAAATGCTACGTAGCAATTATTGGAATATACTTTCATTTAATTTTCTAATTAAATGCGGCTAGTGAAAATAAATTATTCCTCTCAACGATCACCCGAACCTCGGTAAATGGACGTTTCATGACACGAAGGCTATATTCTTGCACTCTGATAATTTAATAATAAAAATTTCTACTTAAAAATTAAATCTCCCTCCTTGGTGTCAATTTCGCAATAAATTTTAACAGCTTCTCATTCTCGAATATAAAGATAACAACGCTTATTTCATAAAAGTTAAATTTATTCTCTAACATATTATTACAACAAATTAAACAACTAGGCAAATACGAAACTAAGTTTTTGTACTATAGTGATATTTAAGTTATCAATTTAAAAGATAAATTATTTAGTAAGCAATTTTTTCCTTATGAAAGGTAAAATAATTTTTATTTATTGTGTCACTTTTCACCTTTTGTTATTATAATTCCGAAGACCGAGGCTTCGTGTGAAGTATTACATTATGATCGAACGACATGGGTTTCCTCACAGTAATTAATAATAACATCGGTATTAGTACCTCTTTCTTTATTGTTTGATTAGTTGCACTAGCCTTGATTGTCGGCATATAAGGGTTGCTGGCACACAGCATTGCGGCGTGCGATTCTTAGCGCGCCTTGTCGACCAAAAATTTCACCGTTCTCTCACAAAAAGAAATCTTATTCTTTATCAGTATCAAGAATTTAATCATTAATTAAATAAGTACCCGTTCAACAAGAATTGATAACTTCATAACAATTTTTCAAATCCTTTTATACTTATACCAAATAGCAGTCACAACAATTTTTAAAAATTCATCAACCCTCGGTAATAAAATTGATTGAACGTCTTTGCGAAAGACTGGAAAAAATCTATTTAAGTTTAAACTATTTAAGTTTACTGTTATCCATAATTCAAACGGTAAAAATTTATCAGTTTCGAAAACAATAAATAACAAATTGCTTCGTCAGTTAACAAATAAAATGATCATTTATCATTATCAAAACTAATAAATATTTCACCAGATAAAGCATGGTACAATTGGTACACTATTGAAAATTGCAGTTCTGATTGGTTGGTGAGAGTGCGGTTTGATGTGTCGATCGACAGGTATACGATTTAAGTAAGAGGGGCAATTATGTACAAATAGTAAATGTCGACAAGGGGGAACGACTTTCTAGACGCGAAATATTATAGTAAGTATATGTATTAGGCGCCAAAAGCTGTACAGTAAAACTTAAGATAGCATTATTAGAAAACGAGGCTGATTGCACAACGATTTCGAGGCTCTGGATGAACGCCACTTGTCCGAGTCTAATTTCGATTTGATAATCTCAGTAGAATCGACTTCAGATATATATATATATTCAATTCTCCGGATACATCTTTGTACTTTCTTCTATTTGGCAGTTTATTACATACATTCTATTCTCTGCCATCTTTTCTATAACGTATTTCAAAATTGGAATTTAAAAAACTACCTCGTCTTTCACCTTCCATTCTCCAGTGAATATCATTCACAATTCAATTTCACTGCTACAATTCAAGTTCACCTCATTACCTTCATTAATAGATTTATAAGGGATTAGATTCATTAATAATTATTACGTATTTCATGGTTATTTTATACAGTCCAAAGAAGAAAGCAGTTGCGCCGATATCTATCTTGTTAAAAGACGTGACACCTCCTCCCCTTAATTCGACCACTGGAGTGAAATTTCCGTGTTCGAACTTTTGGTGAGAGGCTTCACGTCTAGTAAAGGTATTTAATTAATAAACATTAATAAGTCATATATTGTAGAATCTTTCAGCTGAAATCGGCGCCACTGACATAAAAGGTGATAACTTTTCTTATAAACGGTTTGTCTTTATTTAGTTATTCTTCTATTCAGTTATTTTTCTATTCCTTATCGGAAGTCGATTCTAGTATGTGACGTTATCATCCAGTAAAGGAAGCGAATAATTTTCGCCATAGCAAAGAGAGCTCGTATAACGATGCATGATGAGTATACAACGCTTTAACGATATCGTACAAATATGATGGAATCCCCTTTTTTTTTACTCTCCGTAATAATTAATTATCGTACCTATAAAGTGTCCTCGGATACATTCCGTCTCTGTCGCAGACACACACACGATAATCTCTTTCTTTCTCTTTCTCTATAGCATTCACTCGATCTTTATCAACTTGATTTCATTAACAACAAACGACCTTATCCTAACATAGTAGAACAAGTTTGGAAGGTGCGAGTCTTATTATTCGAGCGTTTCACGTCGATCATTAAGAACACGATCCTTCCTACCTTTGTTCCTTCCGCGAGGCTCCTTCAGCGACGCTTTTGTTGAGTTGTTTCCAGATCAGAAGCAAGTGCAGCGTCGATAATAAGGAAGTAATGAGTTTTGAGGCACTAGGAGGGATCCAAAACGAGGCATTGGGTTAGGAAATCCTCCATGGAACGATAGGCGTGCTCAAGCACACCTGACAGGGCGTGATCTTCGTCTGCATAGCTCTACAATCAAGGAAAATCAATTTTATTTTGCGATAAAAGCAGGAACTTCTTCCTCGCGCATTTTAATCATAGTCCTCAAGTTTTCTTAAATATTCGTCATAATTATGCAAAAGAAATTCAAAAATTACCCTGCTGGAAGTAAAGAGATAGAAAGAGATAGAAATTTGTAGATAGAAAGAGATAGAACTTTTCTATCTCTTCCAAGTATCCATTTTGCATTCCCAAAACGCTATCTCTTTCTATCCACCATTGTATCCCCGTATCCGGTTATATCTATCTCTTCCTATCCCTCTCTATCTCTATTTCTATCTCTTAGTCTATTTATTCGCAAAAAATTTTTATTCCTTTTTATCCCTAATTCTTTCTCCCTTGCTAGAAATTTGTATCTCTTTCTATCCCTACGGCTACCTCTCCCTTATTAACTTATCAATATTTATTTTTTAAATATGCATAATAATTTGATAACTATAATACAATATTTTGTTCATACATATTATTATAATCATACCACTAACGTAAATAACGCTGATAGATAAACAAGGATATAAAGGAATAGAAAGGGATAGACAAGAATAGACGAAAAACAGGAAGGGATAGAGAAGTGGAGATTGAAGGAGATAGGAGCAATTTTAATTCAAAGGGAGATAGAAAGGGAAATAATGGAATAGGCGAGAGAAATTACTAGCGGAAATTTACCCGGATTTGCCAGAGATTTTATAAGAGATTTTAAGTGACAAAAGAATTCTAAGATATTTTAAGGAATTTCATTTAATTCTAAGGAATTTCAAAAAATTTTAAGGGATTTCAAGAGATTTTAAGCAACTTCAAAGGATTTTCAAAAGAGTTCAAAACAATTTAAGAATATTCAAGAGTTTTCACAAGATTTCAAGACATTTTAAGGGATTTAATCAGATTTTAAGTGACTTAAATATTTTTAAATTATTTGAAATTTTTTAAATCTTCTGTAAATTTCTTAAAATCGTTTGAAATATTTCAAAATTTCATGGAGTTCATTAAAATCCCTTGAAAGCTCTTAAAGTCCCTTCAAATTTCTTGAAGTTTCTTAAATTCCTGAAAATGACAGGAGATCTCACAAGATTCTTCAATATTTCTAGAAATCCTAATTTAAAAAAAAAAATCCATGAAATCCTGAAAAAGTCCTCAAAATCACTTAAAACCTTTTGCAATTCTTTAAAGTCTCTTTAAAGTTCCTTTAAATTTTAAGAAATCTCTTAAAATCCTGTACAACGCTGAGTAAATTTTTGCCAGTAAATAAATAAAAATTTTTAGTTTTGGAAAAATTTTTTAAAAATATTTTTATTCCTACGAATATAAAAATAAAAAATCGTCAGACTAGGCGTCTGAAACTTCAACCCAATATTTAAAGAGATAGGCGTGGAAGTGGAATGAAATGAAGATAGAAAGGGATATTGAACTGGAGATTAAAAGAGATAAAAGCGAATTAAGATTGCCAAGGATATAGAAAGGGATAGACAAGAATAGACGAGAAACAGGAATGAATAGAAATAGAAAAAGATAGAAAGAGATAGACGGAGATAGACAAGGGATAGAAAGCGATAAAAAAGAGGAGATTCAAAGAGATAAGCGTGGATGTGGATTGAAATGTTGATAGAAAGGGATAGACGGGGATAGACGAGAGATAGAAGAAGATAGAAAGGAATAGGATTTCTATCTCTTTACTTCCAGCAAGGTAGACAAGTCGAGTCGGCAATTAAAAAAAATTTTGTTTGCAGAAACAATTATCTTACAGTACTAACTGAAGATAGCAATTTTCTTTTTCCTTCATTCTATTTTGAGTTTATGAGAAGATGAGAGGCTATTTTAAAAAGGACGGATATATTTGATAAGATAATCGTTTAAGACGAACCTGGTATCTGAAGATCACTCCTGCCTCAGACATAGCCTTGGCAAAGGCAACGCCGTGCGTGTAAGGCGCTGTAAGATCGGCTAAGCCATGTAAAAGATAAAGGCTATTACTCGGTACCAGTCTGGCACGTTGAGTTAAATCAGCCTCTACATAGCCCTTGAAATTTTCCGCCGGAGCTCCTAAAACGCGTTCCGTAAAAGCGGAGTCTGAAAAATCCAAATCGAAGAGACTGATTTTAGATAATATCTTCATTATTCTTGATCCTGAACATACTCATAAAATCTCATTTGCCATTAACATAGAACCTCCTGTTTTAAACTTTCATATGCTGAAAAGAATAAAGAATGCAAAAATTGCTCTCTACATACAAAAGTGAGATCCCATTTATATCAAGATTCTAATCAAGGAAACTGACAAATCTATAACGATATTCAAACGTTTTAACTCATCTGCAATTTTACTTGCAAAACAAACTTCAGACTTTTTGACTTGTTGTTTTATTTTCTAAAGAATAATTGACGAATCAGTCACTGCCAGGAGATAAAATGTTTTGAATAGCCTGTTGGAGAAAAGATAAAAAGTTGCTTCGATTAATGGTTCAAATCTATATTCGTTGTTTCTTCGTTTTGTATATGAATTTCCATGTATATTTCCAGGTATTTTTCTTCTGTTTATCGGAAGGTAGGTAGGGAAAATTCAGGATTTTAATGTGTTAAATTAAATCTGATACATCGAATTAGATTAAATGAACTCACTGTAATAGAGCCAGTCAGCAATGGGATTGACGGAGACCCCACATTTGAAGATATTTTGCTGACTTCCAAGCACCATGGCCGTAACATATCCTCCATATCCCCATCCCCAGACACCGACCCTAGATTCATCTAAGTACTTCAGAGTGTTCAAAAGATGCCTGAGTACTGTTAGCTGATCTTGTACTTCGACTCCCCCTAGCCTTCGAAATAGGGCCCTTTTTCCTTGCCCTCGAGCACCACGGACATCGAGTCTGACGTATACCACATCATTGTGGCTCGACATATATGTACCCCAATCTATACTGAATTTGTCCGTGACTGCTTCACTCCCAGGTCGGCCATTCACCTCCACCAACACCGGAAATGCGGCGTCCCGAAGCTCCTCTCTCCAAGACGGGGGCAAAAGAAGCTGCACTTGCGCTCTCCACCCTTGCGGCAATGGTACCTTTATCAAATTTGACGGGTCATTAGCACTATTAATCAAGCTGGGTGTCTACTGTAATAATTTACTGGGAGATTTTAAGGAAATCCGGGAATTGTCCCGGAAATTGAAAAAAAAATCCGGGAATTTAAATGGTTTGAAAAAACATTTCTGAATAATCGATCTTAATATTTTGGACACTTGCAACTTTTTTTTTTCTTGAAATCTTTTGAATTATTTTCAAATCCTTTAAAAAGAAACTTTAAAATCTCGTAAAATCCCTAGTAATTTTTTAAAATCACTTGAATTCTTAGAAATACTGTCAATTTTTTTGAAAATCCTTAAACTCTTCTAAATTTTTTTGAAAACCCTTCAACTTCTTTACAATCATTTAAATCTTTCGAAATTACTCGACATTCGCTAAAATCGATTGGAATCTCTTTAAATCCTTTAAAATCCCTTAAAATCACTTACAAATTTTTAACATTTTTTTATTTTTTAAAAGTCTCTTAAAATCTCTTTAAATCCCTTCAAATTCATTCAAATCTTTTAAAATAATTCGCTTGACATTCTTTAAAATCACTAAAAATGTCTTGAAATCTTATTAAATTTCTTGCAGATCTTAAACCCTTTTTAAATTCTGTAATAATTCCTTGAAATTTCTTAAAATCCTTCTAAGTTTTTTGAAATCCCTTAAGCTTCTTTACAATCATTTAAAATCTTTCTAAATTACTCAAAATTGGCTAAAATTAATTGAAATATCTTGAAATCTATATTTATTTTCTTGTTTTTAATTCTATCAATAGTTGGAGATAGTAGATTTTAAATTCTAATTCAATAAATCAAATGTTACCACTATATAAAATAGGTTTGATCGGATGAATAAGGTCTGAGTTGATTCTTTCGAGTCTTTTTATCGTATTTTTGATAAATTGACAATTTTATTTATTTTACTTATTGTAAAAAGGCAATACCTCAAAGTTTCTTCTGGTTGGAAGAGCCAATTGGGACAATCTGTCCCCTCGCTGTATTCTCGTGTCGTAAAGCACTCGAACCATTTTGTGAGTTGTAACGGAATGAACACCACCTAAAGGAAGGCCAGGTCCTTCACAGTAAAGGACGTAAAATCCCGGACCATCCTCTGTCGTTGGAGGATTTACGGATGCACCAAAGTGGGTGCAGTTTGTATAATAATATCTGTAGAAAAGTAGTAATTAAAATGTTATAAACTAACAAATGTTTATACGTCAAATCAAAATCACTTAGCTACATATACCATATTATCATTAGCTATATCTATTTTACGAAAATAAATTCATTTTCAAGGTAGTATAAACTTCTTCATAAACTTCTATTGGCAATGAAATATTACTCAAGTATATTATAAGTAAAACAGTATTGTAAACTGCATAATGTGAGTTAATCCGTAAACTTCAGGTATTGAGTTATAGCGGAAGCATTATATACATATATATGTGCAAGAGTCATAAAACAATATTTCGGGTACTGCATCAAAAGTTTCTGTCTATTGAAGCTCTTTTCCGAAATGTTTGTGAGCATTCACAATGCACATGTGATGTATGGATAAAGCTAAATCTTTCTTTCTTTGAAAGACATTTTATAAAGTTTTCTGGAATTCAAGTTTTCAAGACCTCAGTTTTGCTATTATAAAGAAAGAAGCGAGCTTGAACTTTTTAATTAATGCAAAAACAAAGAACAAGTGTAAGAGAGTTCCAGCTTTCCCATAAGAAGAGCTTTCTTTTCTATTAAATTTTAATCATTCCCTGTTATACTGCCGAGTCGAATTTTAAAAATAATATAGAATTAAGTATAAAATTTAATTTAAATGAAAGTACCCTACAGTAATAAAATTATAATACTTCAATAATTGGAGATATTTATTAGAAGGAATTGAACTAATTAATTGCCAAGTTTAGTATTCGGTAAACGTAATTAGACATTTTGTTCCCTCAGTCATTTAATTAGCCAACTGGAATACATATTTTGCCTTGTTCTTACCGACTACTCCAAAGAACCTCTCCAAGGTCGCATGTAATGCACAAAGGTTCCAAATTTCGAGGATCGTCGGCAGTTGGATCTCGCACCACGTAAAGGTGCTTTTGACCCGGTTTTCGTTCTCTCGTTCCCAAGTAGTATACTAAATGAGCTGTAGTATCCCACGATAGAATTTCACTCACCTGCTACGTGATATATAATTTAGAATCAGTTTTTAAATTCACAACATTAAAAGCTTTTCAGTGCTTGAAATTTGTTGAACTAAATCCAATGGAAAAGCGTAGGTATCATTCTCTCTAAAATTGAATCAGTGAAATTTCACTGATTTTCAGTGACTCTTTTCTCACGATTTCATTCAGTGAAAATTCACTGAGAATCAGTGAAAAGTCACTGAAATTTTCAGTAATCGTCACTAAAGCACTGAAAATTTCAGTGACTTTTCACTGATTTCCAGTAGATTTTTCACTGATTAAAATCGTGAGAAAAGAGTCACTGAAAATCATTGGAATTTGACTGGGAATCAGTGAAATTTCACTGATTCAAGTTTAGAGAGTTTGCTTTCCTTTTTATCAGTACACTTTCCTTTTCATTCTTGATACTCTCTAAAATTGAATCAGTGAAATTTCACTGATTTTCAGTGACTCTTTTCTCACGATTTCATTCAGTGAAAATTCACTGAGAATCAGTGAAAAGTCACTGAGAATCAGTGAAAAGTCACTGAAATTTTCAGTAATCGTCACTAAAGCACTGAAAATTTCAGTGACTTTTCACTGATTTCCAGTAGATTTTTCACTGATTAAAATCGTGAGAAAAGAGTCACTGAAAATCAGTGGAATTTGACTGGGAATCAGTGAAATTTCACTGATTCAAGTTTAGAGAGATACTTATAAGTTAAGTAATATAGTTATAGTGAGTTATAGTTCAACAATTTTCCACGTAGAATTAGTTTATTAGTCTGTCAGTTTATTAGGGCGATTATTTGAATTTGATGGGGAATATTGACCTCGTAACGACCGTGTGATAGAACAGCAATCCTTTGGTCCGTCAGAGTGACGTGTTTAATGTGAGTGAAGTGTTCCTGGCCTCCCTCTTGTACAGCTGCCAGGAGCAGGAAGCTGTCTCCATCGGGTGCGAAAACCGGATGTGGTTGAGCGTCCAGCCACTGTCCTTCCGGGGCCCTTTCCGTGTGAGTTTCCTCACACTCCCAGTTTGGAGCTCGACAGGCTGACACTACAGATAAGTTTTGCGACCTTGTCATCCAAACCACTGCAACTTGAGAGGAGTCTTCTCCCATCCACCCCGCAGAGATAAGATAATAATCTCTGAAAATAGATAACATTGTAAGCGATCTTCGCTTTGATTCAAAAATCGCTGCTAAAATGAATTGTATATAATACATAATTCGAATAGATTCCACAGGCACACAAAAAAAAAAGTGGTCTGTACCAAGAACCGGACCTATATATTCGTATGTATTTTGACGCGCTGAATCCGAATCCGGAGTCCGTTTTGCTCCATCACGTCAAATTTAAGGGCATTTGAAGGTCAAATCAACAAAAAAAATAGTCAAATTGATTCAAATTAATATTTCTATATATTTTTGGGGTTGTTGAATCCAAATCCGATGTCCGTTTGATCCGAAAAGGTCAAATTGAAGGTCATTTTGAAGGTTAAATGTTAAAAAAAATGTTAAATGTTAAAAAAAAGTTGGATGCATATCTAGACGTAAAATTTCCCGTTCTTTCAGAATCTGCAGTCAAAAATTCACTTTTAGCAGAATAAACACATTTAACCTTGAAATGACCTTCAATTTGATCTTGTCGGATAAAACGGACATCGGATTTAGATTCAACGATCCCAAAAATATATAGGAATAATAATTTGAATCGATTTGACCATTTTTCCAGGATTTTACCTTGAAATGACCTTTAACCTGACCTGATGGAGACAAACGGACACCGGATTCGGATTCAGCGACCCCAAAAATATAAAGATATGCTAGTCTGGTTCCGGGAACAGGACCTTTGTTTTTTTTGTATGCCTGTGTAATCAGGTTGAAGGTCATTTCAAGGTCTAATCCTGGAAAAATGGTCAAATCGACTCAAATTATTATTCCTATACATTTTTGGGGTCGTTGAATCCAAATCCGATGCTCGTTTTATCCGACAAGGTCAATTTGAAGGTCATTTCAAGGTTAAATGTGTTTATTCTGCTAAAAGTGAATTTTTGACTGCAGATTCTGAAAGAACGGGTAATTTTACTTCTAGATATGTATTCAATTTTTCGGATCCAAACGGATCAAACGGACATTGGATTTGGATTCAACGACCCCAAAAATATATAGGAATAATAATTTGAATCGATTTGACTATTTTTCCAGGATTTTACCTTGAAATGACCTTCAACCTGACCTGATGAAGAGAAACGGACACCGGATTCGGATTCAGCGCGTCAAAATACATACGAATATATAGGTCCGGTTCTTGGTACAGACCACTTTTTTTTTTGTGTGCTTGTGTTCTTATTCCCGTTCGAAAGCAAAAGTTGAGATTATCGTTATATTTCTAAGGACTAAGGACTACTCTCTAAAATTGAATCAGTGAAATTTCACTGATTTTCAGTGACTCTTTTCTCACGATTTCATTCAGTGAAAATTCACTGAGAATCAGTGAAAAGTCACTGAGAATCAGTGAAAAGTCACTGAAATTTGCAGTAATCGTCACTAAATTACTGAAAATTTCAGTGACTTTTCACTGATTTCCAGTAGATTTTTCACTAATTAAAATCGTGAGAAAAGAGTCACTGAAAATCAGTGGAATTTGACTGGGAATCAGTGAAATTTCACTGATTCAAGTTTAGAGAGTATCTTAGGATCTCAGACACTTAGTGTGAAAACTTACTGTCCATCTAAAGCAGAAGGTGGTTTCAGTCTCGTCCTGAAAGGCTGTGTGGTATTCGTGACATTCAAAAAATTGGTGTTATTATTCAGATCGATGAGCCAGAGGTCCACCTCTGGATTGGGTGACCCTGGGGTTGGATATCTGATGGTCCTGGAGGGTGGAAAAGTGCCTCTTTTTGTAGCAACGGTAGGAATACCGAAACCACTTTGGCCCATCTGAGTGCCAAACCAAGGAAATTCGAGCTCGGTGACCTTGGTGTCATTGAAACTGGCAAAGAGAATATGTGATCCATCCGGGCTGGACCAAATCGCCTCAGGCCTTGGTAAAACCTCTTCCTGATAGAGCCAGTCTGGAACACCGTTGTAAATCACTCCTGGTATCCCTGTGTCTGTCAGACGAGTGTCCTCGGTGGCCGAAGGCGTTGTTCTTAGATAAATGTCGTTCTCAGATATCATCAAGAGAACAGTCGTATTTCCAAGCCAGGTCGCATGCTGGAGGCGCGTCTGGTGACTCTTCGGGGACGTGTGGAGGCGAAGAGGCATGTGATGGCTAAGAAGAATCAGAGTTTCATCACCTTTGTCGATGATTGGTTTTTGCGCGTTTTACTTACTCATTTGTGACGTCGTACACCGTGTAATGAGCTGTAAAAGTGTGCCGGAAAACCTGTAAAACACGGAAAGCGACGAGAAAATTACTTGGGTTGAGGAAAAATTGTCCTCTAGTGGACATTCCTTTTAATTGTCGAAAGACCTATTTTGGAATTTTCATTAGGAAACTCTAGAAATTGATTTTTATACTTCTTAGACATTTATTTACCTTGTACATTAAAAGACCTGTTACATTAAAAGCTTCTTCTGAGGCAGCTTATTTGTATGCACACCATGGCATGTGCTGAATTAAACAATTAAATTTTAAAATGCTCACGTTTTCATAATTTACATATGTTTAAGGTGTGCTTTACATCTGTTCATCTGTTCAAAATATACACTTGTTTCCAAAATAATTAGCACCCCGAACTTTTGACAATTGAAAAAACATCTTTTTTCATGATTAATTTAACTTGTCTTATGTGTTTTATACTTGAATATTTTATTATTTCGATACAAGGAGAATCAAGAAAAAAAGATAAACTCGTTCTTGTTCAAGCATTATTGGCATATTCATTATGATCGCTGGTATCTTTAAGTGAAACGCCTTGACCATCTTTTATGAAATAATAAAAAGAGAATTAGTCAATATTGATTTTAAATGTGCTAAGAATATTTGAAATTTAAAATAGAGATTTTATTTTGTCGATAGGCGGATTATTTTTGATATCTTCACGATCGGGAATTATTTTTTGACAAAGAAGTTTGTCTCACTTCAAAGTCTCAACTCTCTTTCAAATTATATACTCCTTTCTATCTAAATCTGAATCTCTAGCAAATCGAATATTTCTTTTCATTCTATTCTTTATCTCACATCCACCCTTTTAACCTGGATTTACTTAGAATAGATTAAATCTTTCCTATTATTTGAAAGTTAATTTTACAACATTCTCATCAGAAAACTACTAAACTGAAACTTTTCTGTAATAAAAATTGTATTGGGCTTCCTTTAGAAAATAAAAATTTATTTAAACATTCGAGTTAAATAGTTAGAATCCATTTAAGATAAAGACCGGTATGAAAATAAGTACCTTGTACTCAAGATTTATCAATCAAAAAATATATATCTGTGTAAAAGGCTGCAACAGATGCAGTAGATAAGTCCGACTTTAGTCAGACATAACGAAAGTCTGAACAATCGGCTTTATCTTCCTTACTACTCTTACGAATTCATATTCTGCTGATCTATAAAGTATATAACAAAATGTAATTCGATATTCTTAAGTACGATAGATAACTTAAAAAGATGGATATGAAAGAAGATTGACATTTTTCCTTTTATCCGCTTCCATCAAAGCTAAAGTCGATAAAATCTAAAAGAGAATATCAAACAGAGAAAGGTAGCAGATCTTTTTCTTTGCAATATTAAAAAAAAAAGTAATATGAATCCTTCTACTCTTTTTTCTGTACAGCAATTTGTACGATCTTGAATAAATCGACTTGAAAATCAGCTACACAAAGCAATATAGTGAAACTCTATTGCCATTAAAAAGCAATTGTTACCTCATGACATGGTTCTTTAGGCTTTCTTCTACGACGTATAACTTCCGCTAAGCGGGACAGAAATAAAGTACTTGGAAGTAACTTAAATCACGTCGCATGGCTTAAACGACTTTAAAGTACTCTTGATCGCGTTGTTACTGTTTTAGTGCAAGTAGCAACGCATCGTAAGTATAGTACAACATTATGCATACAGACGGCAGCGAATTTCGAATGAAGGCGTGCATATATGAAAGAGAACACTTAGAGCACCTCAAGTGGCTGTGAAACATGTGACGAGTATATGTCACTAAGAAAATTAACATGAAAGACATTCATAATTGCTTTCTAAGTACCAAAATAAATTCATCGTCAAGTTTTTCATCGTCAGTTCGTCGTTATTTAATAGTTTTGCTTGTAGATGTATTTTCCTTTCTATGAAACATTTTTTCTATAAAAAATCCTTTCTATAAAAAACATACATTTTTGTCGCGAACCTAATTGGCTTTTGAATGATTTGAAGTTGTCAGAAGGAAAACAAAATAATCGCGCGCGTGTTGGTTTTTTTGTTCCTTAATATTTGACGAAAACCTTCGAAATCCCTTAAAAATGGTTAAAATGTCTTAAAATTCCTAGAAACCTCTTGAAACCCCTTAAAAATCCACAAAAACCTTCAAAATCATTAATCTCTTAAAATCCATGTTAAAATTCGTCAAAATCTCTAAAAACTCCTGCATCCTCATAAAATTTTTCATAAAATCTCATCAAATTCCATGAAATTCTTAAAAAATCTACATAATCTTTCAAAAATTAGAAAAACATCTTGAAATCCCTTAAAATTTTACTATTACTTTCGCAATCTTTTTAAATTCTACAAAGTCATTTGAAAATCATAAAAATATTTTGAAATCCCTCAATTCTGACAAATCCTGACAAACTAAAATCCTTTGAATCCAATAAAATATTTTAAAAGTCATAAAAATCTCTTGAAATCGGTTCAAATTCGTGAAAATCTCCTAAAACTTCCAAAAACGTTTTGAAATTTTTTATAATTCTACGATAACATTTAAAATCCCTTCATGTCCTTGAAAATCCATTAAAATTATTGGAAATCTTATCAAATTCTATGTAATCCTTAAAAATTCTATAAAATCCTTTAAAAATCAGAAAAACTTCTAAAATTCCTTAAAAATGCAATAAAAACTTTCAAAAAAAAGACAGTAAAATTTCTCGATTCTCTTAAAATTCTGAAAATTCGGTGACAAGATTTAAACTCCCTTTAAATTCCTTAAAGTTTCATGAAAACTTTCGAAATCGCTTAAAATTCGTTGAAATCTTTTAAAATTCGTGAAAATCTCTTAAAATTGCCACAAATTTTTTGAAAGTCTTTAAGATTCTACAATAACTATTAAAATCCCTTTGTATCCGGTAAAATATATCAAAATCATTATAAATTTCTTCAAATTCTATGAAATCCTTAAAAATTCCATAAGATCTTTTAAAAACCAGAAAAATCTCTTGAAATACCTTCAAATTATTAGAAATGTCATAAAATTTCACAAAATCTTTTGAAAATCATAAAAATCTCTTTAATTCTCTTAAAATTCCTCGAAAATTCCAGAAATTCCGGAAATTCGCCTAAAACTCCTATAAACCCTTTGAAATCTATTAAAATTTCACGAAAATCTTTGAATCAGCGAAATACCGCTGATTCAGATTAAGAGAGTGATTGACTTTTGAATGACTTGAAGTTGTAAAAAGTAAAATAAATAATCGTACGCGTAGCGCGCGTGTTAGTTTGCTAGTTTTATTTAAAAAGTTAAATTGAGTAAAGTCCATTCAAAGGAATTTAGAGAGCATGTTCACATTTTGAAGTTGACCTACAAAAGAATATACTATACAATTCTTATATTTATTCTCTTATTTCAATTTCCACTGAAAAACGATTTGATGAGTTGTGTTTAAATTAGTATATTTTCCCTCGCAGCGTATTACTGAATGATAGGAGATTAAAGTAAGCTACTTACTGGTTTAACATTATGTTTGAAGAGCACGTAACGTAAGTCAATACTGCACTGATACCCTTGAACATTGAGCTGCCTCTGGAAAAAAAGTTAACGATAATTATTAAGCAAGTTTACATAATTTTTTGTGTATTATACTTAAATCATTCACCTTGGAATTCAGATGAATCGTAGCATTAAATATTTTTATTTGAGAGGCAATAACTATATATTAAATTTACATCAGTGTGTTCGATATAGAGATTTTCAATATCAGTTTTCCTCATTTTTCTGTGTTATTACAACGAAAAAAATGTGACATTTTTCAATTTATGAACTAGACTGATGTGACACATAATTTTCGACGTTCCATCAGGTTTGAACTATATAGTACTCTACCTATAAAAAAGAGGATTTTGCTTTACCTCTATAGCTAATACATGTATTTGGTTTTTATGAGGTAGTATTTCACACCGAAAACATTTTTATTGGGCAGTGAAACTTATATTTATTGCGCGTGACGACGCGAATGTTAATCATGTGTGCACAACAAACTTATAAATATCCGGTATAATAAAAGCCCGGTGAATAACCCTTGACAATTTCATAAGCGGGTCAAGTGGACCATTGATTATTGTGTACTTAAATTTCCAGAGCTCGTGATCCTGCAGAAAATTTCGCTTGCATTTATAATAATGCGATTAAACTTTCTTTTGAATTTGATCTCTTGTAGATATAATTGATATCATTTTCTGCCATGTTTTCCGTGCTTGTGAAAACATTTCCTACTTCTTACATTCTTGTGCTGATTATTTTAGATTTCAAAAGTGCTATTTATATTACATCAAATAAATAGAAAATCTGATTAATTTTAAATCTGATTTGAATCCATAAAATATGATATCTCACGATAAATTTATCTAATATAAAAAGCAATTCGAGGTTTGAAGAAGAATCATCATTTCCTGAACCAATCCTTCTTTTCGGCAATCTTTATCCCTTCAGCTGTCTCATTACTAAGGTTATAGTTAGAGCACCTTGAAATATTCCCAGCGAAACTTGAGCCAAGAAAACGGAGTAAACGCGTCACATCTCGTGTTTTTCCGCATTTTTTCGTCACAATTCAGAACTTTAGTGGCGACGTCGGGTGCGGCATCCTAGTGGACGCCAGATCTGTTCGGATCAATGCGGTATTCCCTCGTGTTCCGGTCCCCCGACTCGAAACCCCTTCCTCAGTGAAGTACACAGGAACAGAAAAGGGATGAGGATTTGGAAGTCGTCCACGAAACGACCAACCCCTCTTCTGTCCTTCCCCTACCCCTTTCTTCTTCTTTTTCTCCTTCTTTTCCTTTTCCGTATCCTCTTACTACGATCTCGCAGGGATCAATCACCCTGTGTTTCGGTTACAGCTTCTTGTCCCCCTACTCCTCATGTTTTCTTTTTTTTCCACTAGTTTGCAGCTTCCAGAGTAAAATCGAGCCATCGAGCGGAAAATGCAATACCTCGAAGCTTCCCTTTCCCTCTACCAAACTATGGAATACCTTGCATTCCACTTTTTATACTACGTAGGCTTTGTTTTATATCGCGTTTGAATAAATGGTACAATACAAAATGAGAGAAGGAGGATCAGACGGCTCTAGCTATGAGGGTATAGAATTGCAGAAGGCTTGAATTCCACTGAGGCTTGGTTTTGTAAATGCATCAATCCTAGGCATCGGCATTTCACCATGCTAATCTGCTTTGCGAGTGAGATTATTTTGTCGAAATGTTATCTGCTAGATCTGGATTGTCAATTTGAAAATGACTGAAAAGTTCTGAACGTTAAAATCAACGAATTTTATACTGATTGTTTTTTAAATCATAGAAACAGTTTTTAGATATTGATACATTTGCATTGAAAATAATTTTGTATGAAAGAAAATTGTAAAGGCTGTATTAAGTTCTCAGCACAATATACTTGCAATTTATAAGTTTGATATTTTTCTGCGCATTAATAAAAGATATTTTTTTGTTTCAGGTAAGTTTTCTATTATAAGGAAATATTTTTATTCATCAGTCACTTTTATGGAGTGAGTACAAGCAAATTTTTTGATTTCTGATTTAAATTCGACATAAACATTTGACATTACTTAATTGTCCAATAACCCTTTCTTCTGGATAAATAGAAACTAGACATTGAATGAATGAAAAGAGAAAATCCTTAAAAAATCTACATATTCATTTAAAAATTATAAAAGCCTCTTGAAATCCCTTAAAATTTTACGATTACCGTCGAAATCCTTTTAAATTCTACAAAATCATTTGAAAATCATAAAAATTTTTGTTTAATCCTTCAATAGAATTCCCTGACAAACTCTAAAATCCTTTGAATCCCATAACATATTTTAAAAGTCATAAAAGTCTCTTGAAATCCGTTCAAATTCGTGAAAATCTCCTAAAACTTCTAGAAACTTCTTAAAATTCTTTATAATTCTCCGATAACATTTAAAATCCCTTTATGTCCTTGAAAATCCATTAAAATTATTGGAAATCTTACCAAATTCCATGAAATCCTTAAAAATTCTATAAAATCTTTTAAAAATCAGAAAAGCTCCTAAAATTCCTTAAATTTATTAGAAATCTCATAAAATCTCATACAATCCTTAAAAATGCAATAAATTCTTAAAAAGAAAACATTAAAATTTCTCGATTCTCTTAAAATCCTGGAAATTCGGTGAAATTTCTTTAAATTCTTTAAGATTCTACAATAACTATTAAAATCCCTTTGTATCCTTTAAAAACCAGAAAAATCTCTTAAAAATCCCTTAAAATTATTACAAATGTCATAAAATTCGACAAAATCTGTTAAAAATCATAAAAATCTCTTGAGTTCCCGAAAAAAATTTGAAATTTTGAAGAAACAAGCAAATTTTCTAATTTCTGATTTAAATTCGACACAAACATTTGAGATTACTCAATTGTCCAATAACCCTTTCTTCTGAATGAATCGAAACTAGACATTGACTGAACGATTTATCTAATAATTTGACACTTGATCCACATCGGAGTTTCATCTGCTAGGGTATTAGATAATAAATTATCGAGTCATAAGTTAATTGGGCAGATTAGCTGCCGACATCCAATGACCATTTCCAACAAAGGGATTCCTGGTCCAAATCGCCAATCAATTATCTGTCTTTACACATGCAACTCCACATGTTTGTAAACGCTTACGTACACGTACATTACACACTGTAGAGACTGTTGGTATAGTTTGCTTCAGCGAGAATATCTACCATTAGTTTACCTCTGAGCTGCTTTAATTGAGACATATGTCATCAGATTCTGTTATAATTGCAAACGATGAAACTTTGAAATTTTGAAACCAGAGTTTATCCTTTATTTGCTCTAAAATTCAAAGTTCTCTAATTCAAATATATAACAGCACAGTAAATTTCGAATATAGTTCTAATATTGTTAGTCTGTTTCATGGCTGAAAATATTGATCACTCTATAACTTGTTAACTTGTTAACTCTACGCTTGTGCTTGTAAAAATGATTGTTGACATGAGTCGATTACAGATGGCGTGTTGGTCATCAACAGAAAATTTACTGCCGAATAACATACACATGTACCTATGCGACGCGAAGAATTTATTTGGGTTAATGCCAAAAAGGGTCTCTACACATATTTTCAATTGAAATTCTCCTCTAGCGTTATAATTTTATTTTGACAAGTGTCGATACGCGTCGTGAGTTATGTTGATTAATTATTTTATATATCTGGCTTTTCAATCTACATTTTTTTATCAAATCTCCTCTCGCGTGTACTATATTCTGTTTCTCTGAGAGTGGACGTTTATTTCAGGAAATATTTTTATTAAATTCTACTTCAAATGTCAAAAATGTCTCTTTTTGAATCCAATTGACGGAAAACGCTTCATTTGAATATATATGCTTTTGAATATACTTTTTATATCATAAATCAAGTTTACAAATTACATACCAGCGTGTGGTTCGATACTAGAAGAGAAACAGTGTTATTTGAAGTGTCCAGTAAAGCGAGGGAACCATCGTCTGCTTGATAAACGAACTTGTCGTGAGAAATCCATGTCGGTGTTAGTCGATGTGGTGTCAGATCTCCGCGTAAACACTCCTCCAATGACAAACGCCTTCCGCTCCAATATAAAAGTTCGTCGACGTATCTGTAATTAGTAACAAGTTCTTTTCCACAAAAGCTGAACACTTAAAAGGACAGTTTTTCGAAATTAGTTTTCTTTTTCTACAATTAATTAGACAGAGTGTCTATCACGTTTTATCTGTAATTTTCACTAGATAGCAGTTTCTAGCAAAAACTGAATTCATATTCATAAAACTGAAACTTATATTCATCATTTTGCTTCCTCATAGAGGAAGCTTTGTAATCGTTACATTTTCCAATATTTTTAAAATGGTTTAATTAAACTTTCCTCACGTGATAAATGTCTAATACAACATTCTAATCAATTGTCCGGATGTGTGTGTGTGTGTGTGTGTGTGTGGATGTCGCCATTTTTTGTCGCCCTATTAACTTAAAGACAGTTGTAGATAAATTGATGAAATTTGTAGGGTATATTGGCACTACCAATATCTCAAAACGTGCCAAAGGATTTTTCAAAATATTGAATTTTAAAATTTTTATGTAGATTTTGAATTTCTGTAAAATTGATTTTTCGACTATAACTTCTCAAATAATGAAAATTCAAAGCTTATGTAAAGAAAAGAAAGATTCCTTTCGTCGAGATGAATCGATTGACCTGTAGGATTAATGAATTTTATTGAATATTAAAGAAGTTATGCTTTTATTTGTAATTTTGAAAATTTTTAATTTTTCATATATTAGTTCAAATAAAAACACTAATCCTACAGGTCAATCGATTCGTCTCGACGCACGGAATCTATGAATGATGAGGTCGAAAGATTCTCTCTTTCGAGAAAAAAGAATTATATATTATATATCTTTTAATATTTAAGAAAATCGTTAATGCTTCCTCTATGAGGAAGCAAATTCATTTGCAACTTCATCTTAATGAGGAAGCAAAGTGCTCAAAAAATGAGCACAAAAAATTTAAATATAGTTAAATGGAACATCCGAGATCGGATTCACAGCTAGTTTTCGTTAGTTTTCATGCATAATAATTTTTCTTACCCAAGGAGGTAGATGGCTGTAACAATGCCAGCTATGACGATGCCAATAACCAAAAGTGAGAATATTATGCTTCTCCAGTTGTGACCACTTTCTCCATACGTAAGATCCTGAAATTCAAGTAGTAAAATGAGCTCAATTGATTTGATGAGTAATTTTTTCTTGAAAGAGCAGAAGCGATTTAGCTTAAAATAAAATTCAAAGAAGTAAATTAAACTAAAATAAATATGTAGGTACATATTGATAAAACAGGATTTTATTGTTCTTGGACTTTGTTCTTGTTCTGTTGATTATTACTGCTTTATTAATAAATTATTCGACATATCCCACCAAAGTTTAAGTTTGAATTGCAGTTCAAAATGATGTTTTGATTACTTGAACTTCAGGCAAACAAGTTTGGAACTTAGTTGGGGGATCATTAGAGGCTTGATGCTGTGGGGTATTCAGTGTCAAAGTACAAAAGCTGATTATTCTTATCTATTGTGATTGAAAAGTGTTTCTTATTGACGCTAAAATTCTTGGTCTGCATCTCTTCATTTTTAAAAGATTTATGTATTCCTGTGATTCACTCATGGAAAGATTGCATGGAAACATTTCATAAATGTTACTTAAATGTTATTTTTCATTTGAATGCATCTTCGAGGATACTTTCTTGAACGTAGTTTCAAATTCACGGAAGTAGTTTTATAAAAAAAAAACAGTATCGTGATTTTCGTGGAATGGATTCGTTTTACATCCTTTGTGTCATACAATAACGGCCCCACGAATTGCTTTCAGTGTCCTCCGTGAATATCATTGCCTCCCATTTCAGTTGGCGAGTTTAGATTCACATGCATATTGCATTCGGGTTATGTCTGTCTATAGGACTAGCTGGAACACGCTCGGACCATGTAATACATACTGTGGCAGGATTTTGGAATACGTGCGAACCAACACTAAAAGCGTAATGTACTTAGAGTCTGTCATGTAGGCCATCTGGAAATTATGCACGGCGTAGATAAACGTTTATGCTTTAGCTCAACTACTACCTTCGATCCGTTATTAACACAACTGCTTCAATTTTATTCGTCCACTGAAAATATGGTTGTGACAACTACAGAAATAGTAAAATAGGGTACAACTACAATTTTCGGTTTCCACAAACACAGCTTTGTGGCAACTATTATTAAATAGTTAATAACTATAATTAAATAGTTAATAACTATTATTAAATAGTTAACAACTATTATATAATAGTTAAATAACTATTGCATAATAGTTTCCACAACCAAATATGGTTCTGTTAATAAAAATCGCGGTTGTGGCAACCACTTAATAGGTCTACCATATTTTACTATTTCTGTGTTTGTCACACCCATAGAGTTTTTTCCATGATCGTAATAAATTTACCAAAATTCTTATGTTGCATTTTTGGAGTAATAAAATTCTCTACAGTAAAAATTTTATTTGAAAAAGTCGTATTGAAGTAAAAAGTAAGCTACAATGTGTCTTCAAGTTTAAAATCACATTGTCTGACGAAAACATGACGTTTCTACTTGAAAATTGAATGCGGCTTTCGGACCCAGGTGCTTTTGTAAGGGGAAATGGACATTTCCGGCCAGAAATGGAAAAGGGTAGAATTTTCACTGTATTTCATTTTGTGACATAGAAAAATTTATGTTTGTATCAGTAAAAAACTTCAAATGGTTTATCTTATTCTTTCTTGTTGTATTTATAAAGGTTTGTTCTTTGAGTTTATTACAGCTAATTTCTTTTTAAAGAAAGAAAATAGTAAATTTCTCTCGAATGAGAACGAATATGAAATGTAGCGAAAGAAAACTGGTACAAGTTAAAGCTAACTCCTTTGGGAAATTCGAAGTTTCATTCAAACTTGGGCATATGCGCAGGATGCATAATTTGTTTACAAAATTTCCTAATGGAAAAGTACGTTTCACGTGGGCTTGAATAATAATCGAAGATTTTAATTTAAGATTTTTTCTCGACCCTAATCTCCCAAAAAGGGGCTCTAAACTAGAATTTTTTATGACGATTTCCCCCATCACATATTTTCCTACCCTCCCTTTATCATGAAGCATATGGCCATAGATTTAGGGAAGTAGGCGATGAGATCGCTTTTAGTGTGGGTACTTCTCAATAATGACGACGCGATTTCTCAGCTTCCCTCAAAATTGACAAACGATCGACTTCCCGCGACAATTGGCCGACATCGAGCGGTAAACGTTTTCAGACGACTTGTTTATCGTGATGAATAATCGCACCTCGGCGAACTTGTCGACATCTAAGTCGGCTGCTGAATTCTAAACGACTGTTTTGCCGCATCTCTGAGCAAAATGGCGCTGGGGGAAAAAAAGAATACTTGTCTCCGGAAGAGCCGCGAAGACCTTCTTAGGTATTCCGTCCGGGTGCATCGTAATAGCAGCAGCGAAGAAAAGAAGCGAGTGAAGAGGGCCGAAAAAAAAGAAAAACACCAGGCGAACAGATACTTGAGGAGTATTAGTATTCGCATTGTCGAACAATCGAATTTATTTCATCGGATTTCCTTCTAGCATATAGACGTTCAACGAGTAACGAGAAAGTAGAAAAAAAGTTTACAATCGACTTGCAAATTTTTCCACTCTTTTGTTCCAACCAGTTTCTCTCGATAAAGTCGAGAAGGTGCTAAGGACAAACAATTTAACATTGCGATGTATAAAATATAAAAATTAAATTCTTTGTATAAATAACTCGGTTGAATTGGTCTCTCAAGTCTTTAATTGATAATTTGCTTACGTTTTTTAAATTTTTAAATGTCGTACAATGAATCGAACGTAATATTGAACTTTCAAAGCTGATCTCATTCAGAAACTTAATTACCACTTACTACTTTTAATTCTGCTTAGGAAAGAAGTGAAGCTTATATTAATTCTTCCTTTTTGTGCAAGAATGAAGTTAATTTTTCCTTATTATCTCCGTTTACGCTTCATTTACATAGTTTTTGAATTTTTATCGGCTTAAGATCTTTAAACACAAAAAAGTGAACTGTTTTTGCGCATAATCCGCGGTATTTTAAAAAGAATACTTTTTTCGTGCTTCAGGGAGGTCAAATTTAAAAAAAATGAACATAGAGTAAAAGAAAGGTATTTAATTACATCCTAGAATTCCGACAGAGCGAGTTTGAAGTTTGAAAACAAACAATTTTAAACAAATTTAAAAAAAATTAATTTACAAAATCCTCGACAAGGGTAAAATATTTAGTTTGAGAGTGCTTAATTTTAAAAGCCTTTAAATTAAGAATAGAGTAGTTAAAAACTCAGACACGTCAATTTAAAAAAGAATCTATCCTATAATCTTATTTTGTGAAAAAACAATGACAAGATTTTCGTATAAATAAGAAGAATAGTTGTATTTCTTACCCTGTAAAAATTGAAGCAGCGTACCATGACTTTTTAAACAAATATCGAAAATGTATACTGTTTGCACTTCCCGATTGAAAAACGTGTGTTTTCTCAAACGTAGACAATATGAGACTGACTGACGTGTTACCACTTCAGACTTGTGGATGGCTTCCCTTCGTCGATTCTGCCTCTGGTATTCATAAGGGAAAGTCCCAAGGGTGATAGACCTTCGTGATCATTGACATAAATTCCAAGTATCGAAATTTCGATTTACACGTCATTCGCCGGCACACTTACTTTTTATATGAAAATATTTCTTCTATACAAAATTAGATTCGTCTTCCAGGTCAGCAGTTTTGTGAAAGAAAAATGATTGAAGCTTTAAAATTAATTTTCTACTTCTTAATTTCTACTTCAAAAATTTCCACTTATTTTTGTAATTAATTTTCACGACGTATGCATTTTACTGGCTGCTCAGAATTTTACCAGGATTGTATACTCAAAATGGAATTTCAGAAACTCGATAAGTTCTGCTTTAATTACGAAACAGTTCTACCTGGAGCTTTCGGAATCCTAACACTTCCAATAACGCTCGATGGATAATCAACTTATTGTATAACATTCTTTGCGGTTCCACGCTCGCAAGTTTGCATTGTATTGGTGTCAGTGCTCTCAGATCGTGCTAGAAATTTACTCCCTCCACATCCACTATTTTATAGAAAAAAAGCACTTTTGAAATTATTACTTTTTTAAAGTATTTTCTTGAATTATATAAGAAAATTTTCCCGCATTATATAATAAATTACTTTTTTTCGATAAAATAGTAAATGTGGAGGGGGTGAATTTCTAGCTCGAACTGAGAGCACTTATTTGTGTCGAAATACTGTCTCTTTTTCTGCATTTCATCCCCTTTTTCTCTTGCCTACCCCCTCGAATCTTCTTATCTTTTTATTACAATCTGTCTTTTGTAACCCACATTTTATTCTTTTCTTCGCCAGTGAGAAAGAATGTTCAACGTTGAATACAGCGAATGCATCAAGAAAAATGTATACGACAAAAGCCAATATAAATTCAAAAGAGAGGAAAACTGTGTTCTCTAGAAACTGAGGTCACTTCTGTCGGGAATATCACGTTCGGAGAAGAATGAGGTATTGAAGAAGTTTATAGGATTAAAGTTTCATAAAGCATATTGTCAATGCGGCGAGACACGTGTTTTTCTTTAAAAAGTTCATTTTTAAAAGTCTTATCGTTGTTAATAATCGATAAACTTAAAAACACTCAAAGTAATTATTTTGAAAATTCGATCTTCTGACACTTGTAGCAGGAATTGTAGCGTTTTAAAAAACTTCGATTTATTTCTAGAATTGATTTCTTTCTTTTCTTTTCAAACTCTTGTCGAAAAAAAAGAAGAAAAAGAAAAAGAGAAGACTTCTGTACATTCTTCTCTATATTTCTCTCGTTTATTGCAGAAAAAGTATTGAATGCACATGTTATGTTTTACAGAATGTTCTCATAGTCGAAAACGATTCTTCAAATGGTCTCAATAGACATGAAAATTGAAAAGGAAAACCTTGAAAAAGATGATATGTTTTAAGGGCATCGCATTGCTGCAAAAATTATATGTGTATTCAATATACATATGATTGTAACTGGATAGCGTTATCTCCTCTGCTTTTGATCGATTTGACTGATTTTATGCCTACGACCTCAATAATCGTGATTGTAAACGGTTTCCGCTTTTGTATTGCAGAAAGCGTTCTGGCAAAGGACGGACGTCGTTTTGGCGATCGCATCATACGTCCCTAATGCCAGAATTATAAAACACGAATGTCAGATCTGAATTACGAATGTCAGATCTGAATTTCGAATTGAGATCATGAATGATTAAATTCATGAAACAAGATATCATCTTTTTAAAGTTTATTATGGAATTTTGTAGGACGCACAATTTCCAAAAGAATTTTATAAAATAAATACACATTTTGGAATATTTGAAAATCTATCAAAAGCGAGGGAACTTTATTTGTTCAATGACTTGTTTAAGCTCAAGCTCTCTCTTCTAATTGTTTTCTCTCTGAGTGTCTGGAGAAAATAAGCTTTTAAATCGTAAAAAGAATTCTCGGTCACACGTGTTTTGCGCCTCACAGGGGACAGAGAGAGAATCCTTTAAATCTTAAATGCTCAGAGGAGGATAAATTTACTCTTAACTTTAGTCTTCTACTTGTTCCTCGAATGGTCAAAGTGGAGCGATATATAATCGTTATATTCTTCTCGCTCTCTAACCACTGCGTTGCGTTGTATGTAAGTACCGTTATTTGAGATCTCACAGGGTGGAAAAGCTTAGATGTCTTCGCTCTAACGAGACCAGAACTAGAGCCAATTAGTGTGCAACTCGATAAATTGACACTTCCTCTCAGTTTCCTAGATTATGTCATTCTTTCGATAATAATTAACTTAGAAATCCATAAATAGAAAAATAATACGCAAAATAAAATAATATATACGCAAAAGTCATGTTTTAATTTCAGACTACACATTTGGTAATCGATTACTCTAACTTTTGGAGTTCACAACTTACGAGCACTTGTGTATACCTATTACGTATAGAAGAAACTTCGAATGAAATTGGTTTTCGAATGAGATACCATGCTTCTCGCTCTGCAATAATTATATCTTCTATCTACATATATATTGGGATTGTCAATATTTAGGAAGACTACACTAGACCAAAAACTTGCAAGTTCGCCTTGAACGGGTTGCGTGTCTCGCATTTTCCGCACCGAGCATCACATAATTTATCGTCTTCGAGTTTAGATACTTCATTTCCAAGGAAGCTTATTAAAATTCAACAGGATGCTGCCGAAAATCATTGCAACTTTGTCTGACATGGCGCGCGATGGAGACACAATTATCTCACGGGTACGTCGTTCAAGTTTTGGACGTGATCTGGGGTAAAAGCTCCGTAAAAGAAGCAAAAGTTCTCACAGAGCTTTCTGTTGCTGCTTTTCGAAATATAAAAAGGTCAAGTACCTACGCTAGAGTACTTTGCTTATCAGTTATGTACTGATATCAGTTATGTACTGCAGTAGCATATTTTATATCAATTTGAATCTTAATCAAAGGTGAAATGCTAATCAGACAACATTCGTAAGATATCAAGAGCGAGCAAGAACATAAATCGAAAATAGGATCTTGGCTCACAATGCGCATAATTAAAGCGTCAAGTTTGCAAGTTGACGAGGTCTACGTGCCTAGGCATTTGGCACAACGAACCTTCTTAAGCAGAAAACTTGAAGATGAAAAGTCTAAGAAGTAAAGCTGAAAGGGGTTGGCAAGCAAGAAAAATGAGAATTACAGAGTCTTTTGACTTTCAAGAGTGCATAATGAATCGCAGAGTTAACATCATCTTGGGGAAGACTTTGCCAAGTCGATGCCACCCTTACTCTTCATAACTATGTAATGATTGGTTTAACAAGCAAGTCATAAAAGAGCCACAGATCTTTACGAAACTATGAGCAAAGAATCAAAGGATGAGTTTCTAACGCTGATTACTACTTATTGTCGTATGTTTTATTCTGTTTCTTCTGCTTAATACAGCCAAGAATCTTGATATTATATAAATAATACGGTATAATACGGGTATAAATAATTATTTATACCCGTGCAGATATTGCCCCATTTAGCCCTACTTAAAATGGGATTCTGCCCTGGTCGGGGTTTCTTTTTTCAATAAAAATATTTTAATATAATTAGGCATTTATAGGGAAAATTCTAAATCTTGAAACTTTTTTTTGAATATTTTGAAATTTTTTTAAATCACTTGAAATCTCTTGAAATCCTTTTACATGTCTTGATATCTTTGAAATCTTTTAAAATCACTTGAAACCTCTTAAAATTGCCTAAAATCACTCAAAATCTTTTGAAATTCCTTATAAAATCTCCTGAAATCTTTTAAAATGTCTAAAATTTTTTTTTCTTGCGAAAGTTTTTGAAAGTCCTTAAATTCTTTGGAGTTATTTAAGAATTTTTTTAAATTCTAAATAAAACTTAACAAAAATGTGTTGAAAATCTTTAAATTCGCCCGAATTTTTTGAAAATTCTTTAAAATCGCATAAAATCACCTAAAATCCTTTAGGAAATCTTGATATCTTTCAGATCTTGTAAAATTTCTTGAAATATTTTTTGATTCCCTAGAATCACTTAAAATCTCTTGAAATCTCTTTAAGTTCTTTAAAATAACTTAAAATCTTTTGAAAATCCTTTAAAATTTTTTAATGTCATTTATAATCCCTTGAAATACTTAACAAAATGTTTAAATTACTTTAAAATCTTGAAACTCGTGTGAACTATTTTGAAATTGTTTTTAAATTTCTTAAAACCACTTGAAACCTTTTGAAATCGCTTTAAAATCAGTTGAAAGCTCTGATCTCGATTTTCAAGTATAGGCGGCGAATAGAAATCCAATCGATAGCTGATGGGAGAATGTGATTTCAGATTTCGATATTGCCAGAATCTTTTTCCGATAAATTTACAACCTCTTTTTTGTAATAGGATTTTTTTTAGAAAATTAACCAACTAAATATTCAAATATTACAAATAATGAATCCAGAAGAGTTTTTTAAACTTGATGGGGTTTGGATCAGTTTTCCCTGAGTGGGGAAAGTGACGTGACGCGCCTTATGGGGTCCTTTCCTGTTTCTCAGTTCAGGACCACATTATAACTAAGGAAAACTATCCAGGACCTCATTAAGACCTCATAAAAATTTCTAAATGGGTATATAGTATTTTTAGTAATTTATATATATATATATCTTATATTTATCAGAAACTGTCACGAACATTTACAACGTCCAAGAAATGAGGAAATGGAAAACAAGAAATAATTTAAGAGAAGGGGTGGTTTATATATTACGTAACGCTTTTAGGGAAAGGGAGAGTTCAAGAGTAGCTGTTATGACTCTGTTACTATGGAAACTAGAAATCCCTTGAAATCTTTTTGTGAAATCTCTTGAAATTTTAAAAATCCACCAAAAACTTTTAAATTCTTGGAGATTCTAAAAGATTCCATTTTGGTAAAATTGTTTGAAATATCTCCACAATTTTGAAACTTTATAATCCCGCGAAACGTCTTGAAATTTTTATTGTTAAGATCTTTTACAATTTCATCAAAAATTTTGAAACCTTTGCAATCCTCTAAAATTCTGTAAAATCTCTAATTTGCTTACACCCAAAAGTCGACTGGTAAATCGTCTGAAATAAATGAATTTAAAGTAATATTATAAATTCTTATACATTTTATGGGTGAAAACATTGTATTTCGAGCGCAAAAATCACATTATTTAAAGAGTCAAAAAATCGTCAAAAAAGCGTTATGTGAATGACCCCGAAGAAAGAGAGAAAAGAAAGAAAGAATACAACATCGAAATAAATATTGCTGGCTGCATCAATTACCTCTTTTACCTGAGCAGATTTAGATCGTGGATCGGCGACCTGGACGGTCTCGTCGGGAGGTAGCCGCCAGGAGTTCCTCTCAACGTTAACGCTGGCGTTCATAGCGGCCTCCTCCGCCTCTCGAAGCCTCTCCTAGCCACTTCCTTTTTTCCAGGTCCCCAGGGTAACCCCCAGGCCACTCCTGGGGCCGAGGTCCGGCCCTCCAATCCACAGTTCCTCACCTGCAATACCAAAAAGCGACACATTTCGTTAAACTCGTACGTCAGAGAAGAAAATGTCGAATTTAGAAATTTGAATCCAGAATCATCTCCGAGTGAAACTATGTCTAATTCGAAATACGAATTCAGAGTTGAGAACTTGCGAAACGAATTTCCGCTTCCACGTGTTTTAATGAGGAATATAAAGCTTGAATTTTAATTCTGAAAGTGCCAAAAACACATGGCACAGGATATAGGAGCAGTGCGATAATTGCAATGCTTCATAAAATTCTCAGTTCAGAAAGTAATATTCATTCTGCACATTATTTTATGAAGCTACAATCAAATTTATCAAGGTACTTTTCAGGGAGACACGGAATGAGAATTTTTTATTTCGATTTTATTTTCGTTGGGCATGTGACTAGAAAAGAATAATATAAAATATTTTATCTATTGAATGAAAACGATTTGTTAAAAAATGAAAAGTGTGCAGTGTCGTAACGGTAAATTTTAACGCCCTGGGCAAAAGTAGATCAGTGCGCCCTTCATATACCCCCCCCCCCTCCGAAGAATATTAATTTTTACTTATATCCTATTTCTAAACAGATCTAAATTTATTTTAAATTTATCGTGATACTTAAAAAATTTTTGAACAAATTTTTGAGAAAATTTTGATAATTTGTTTGCTTGACCTGCGCCCCCCCGGAGCTTGCGCCCCGGGCAGTTGCCCCGGTCGCCCCGCCCTTGTTACTGCACTGAAAGTGTGAATAGTTTGCAGTACGCTTTTTCATTGGAAATGAAGTTCCTTTCAGAATCTTCCTGAATGAACTCTCAAAATGTGAAAATGACAGTTTTCCGTTGCTCTTTTTTCCTACTATGAAAATTTTACCAGCTTTTTTAAACTTTGATGATCTTCACAAAGTGTGAAATTATTTTACTTTTGCGACATAAAATAATTTTCCACTTGGCTAGTTGCCGATTGTCGTTATCCGATTGAAAACGCACTTTTATTGCTTCATTTGTAAAGGCCCATAACATTTATAACCCCATGTCGCCCTGATATTTTTCAACCGGAAAATCTCCGACTATAAATCTCTAGAAAAGCTAGGGAATTTGGAGAAGCAAGCCAGAATCAGAGGTCCGTTTTTAGAGCGGTTGATGCAGAATCAGGACTGTAAATACGGTTGAGTACCCTATCAAGTCACTTCCCTTGGCGATGCTAAAAAAATCTCCCGTTTTACAATTTTCTCTATTCTTAATAAATCAGGAGAAACTGCTATTTGAAACATATATGATGGAGTCAATATCTCGTTTAACGACTGCATAGAGACGTGCCACTATGAATATATTTTTGTGGCTAATATAAATATACATCAGTTGGTATGCTCGAAGAAGGTCGGAAAGTTATATCTTAAATTTCTGAGAATCAAAACCCTCCATGCCTACCCCATGGGAGTTTTGCCTCTTAGTTCTCGTGATGGGGAAATGGATAACGAGAGTTATCCGATTTCCAATACATTGAAAACTGGTGCATAACCGAGACATAGTATCGCTGCTAGTGTCATTAAATAATGAAAATGGTGAATATAATAATAATAGATCCTCGATAAACTATCGAAATCCATTAATCGAGAGGTTCATAAATTGCATATTGTTAATTAATAGGAGCTGATTAAAAAAGCCTGATTAACATAGAGTTTAATAAATGGCACATGTCCCAGGTGGAAAAGTCGGTGTTCTGCCAATTCTTACAACCGGCACAGTGCTATGTCAATTGTACGGGGACAGTAATGCCAGCACTGACTGTCAGTATTGCGCCAAGAGTTGGCACACTACTGGCATAGTCTTGTCTTAGCATCGGCGCAGCACTGAATGTCAGTATTGCGCCAAGTGTTGTCATACTACTGGCGTAGCATTATTTTAGTACCGACGCAGCACTGACTGCCAGTGCTGGCAAGTAACCAAATTATGAGTAATGCCAAACATTGGCACAATACTGTCACAATACTGGACAAGTATTGGACCCTTTAGAGTTGGCAATCAATTGATGTATTAGTAACACCAAGTGTCGCCACAGTACTAGCACGGCACTGGTACAGTATTGTCCCTTTATTGTTGTCAATTAATCAGTATATTATATAATATATTATAAATATATAAAAAAATTCGAAACAGAATCTATCAGAGCTCCCGAGTCGAAATATAGGCCTAAATTTGCAATTTATATTAAAATAATGTATCATTACTAAAAAATAATAGATTATTTTTGATTATTTTCAAGGGCAATATACTTTTACCAGTTAATCTATTTTTGATATTATGCAAGCAAAGGAATTACTGGAAATTAATTTTACAACATAAATGTTTAAAAAAAATTTTAAAAGGGGTGAGAAGTCATTGTGCTCGGACTAAAATATTTTATATGCCCTTTTACAATCCGGCGGTTCAATTTAATATTTGTGTATGCTCGGATTGAATATACCGTGGAAGAAATGTGTTACCCTCATCTCGAGAGCTTAGGGTAATGGTTAGGTTGCTGGACTCGCGTCCCGTAGGTCATGCGTTCGATTCCCCCCGCGTTGCGTGCGAAATTTTATTTGTTATATATGCGATAAAATTTACAAATAACGATTAGTTATAAGAATATCCATAATATAATTGCGAATAAACCATGTTCTTAATTAATATTTTTTTTAAGACATTTTTTTCAATTTTTATTTAACTCAGCTCCTATTGTAATATTCTTATAGCCCCAACAATTTTATTGCGTGTATAATAAGGATCCATAATAGGCTTTGAGTGCATATTTTTAAATAATAATAACCAGTGCTTAAAGTGCATTTTTGCTAGCACTCAAAGTCTTGCGGCAGCACTGGCGCAGACTGATAACGAGTGCTGGCACTTTGCTGGTGGCCAGTGCTGCGGTGGTCTTACCTTTTGGAGTTCTACCACCACTACGCCAAGCTTAAGCCGGGCTTCTGCCAGCGCTCTGCCAGCACTCGAAAACTTGCAGCAGCACTGGCGCAGCACTTTGCCGTTTGTAATTTTCCACCTGGGGTGTGCAAAAGAAGAATATGTCGATTTCATTTTTTTTCACATAAATGACACAATAGGGCGTCGTTATAATAGTACTTTTGAAACACAAAATGAAAATCTGCTTTATTTCTCTCTCTATGTTGACATAGTAAATATTTGATGGTCAGAAAGCGAGAATTCGAGTGACTAATTGGTATCAGGATTTCACTATGTTTCAGTAGGAAATTAACGATAATATGAGTCAAATGAACTAAAATATTCAATTGAAAATTCAAATCTGTTAATGTCTAATTTCTATTCGAATTCATTATTTGAGATATTATATAGACTTTAAATTCTCTCCCCACAAAGAATTATACAATTTATATATAAAAAAAAAATAAAAGTGATAAAAGTAATTATGTTGAAGTGAAAAATAAAATATTATTAGTGAAGCAAAAAAGTGTTTCAAAATATATCGAAAATTAGTGAACATCATTTGAGAAATTAAACAGATTACTTATAGTAAACTTTTCGTGCGTTTTTTATATCAGTTTTTAATATATTGATCAGTTACCATCAGAATCAAGAGATTTTATGGGATTATAAAGTAACTTTAAAGGATTTCACGATATTTTGTGGAATTTTAAGTAATTTAAAGGGATTTCAATAAAATTTCATGGGATTTTAAGTAATTTTATAGGATTTGAACATATTTTCAAAGATTCTAAATAAATTTTAAGCGACTTTAAGATTTTTTATGAGATATTAAGTAATTTTAAGCACATTTATTTTTAAAAAATTTAAGGGATTTGATGACATTACATTGAATTTTCGAAAATTGAAAAAAATTTAACGAAATTTCATGAAATTTTGAGTAATTTTAAGTAATTTTAAGAAATATGAATCGATTTTGCGAAATTGAAAGGAATTTCACCAGATTTTCAAGATGTTGAAGGCATTTTAAGATATTGTATGGGATATTATATTATTTTAAAGCCTTTCAAGGGATTTTACGAGATTTCATAACATTTCAGGTGATTTTAAGTAATTTGAAGGGATTTTACCATATTTTATGGACTGTTTAGTAATTTTAAGAAATTTTAAGGGATTCAAGGGATTTTAATAAATTTCAGTAGATATTCAGGAATTCTAAGAGATTTAATGAGATTTCATTTGACTTTGAATAATTTTAAGGAATATCAAAAGGAATATCAGATGATTTTATGAAATTGAAAGGAATTTCACCAGATTTTCAAGATGTTAAAGGCATCTTAAGCTATTGTACGGGATATTAAATTATTTTAAAGACTTTTAAGGGATTTTACGAGATTTCATTGGATTTCATGGGATTTTAAGTAATTTGAAGGGATTTTACGATATTTGAGGTGCTATTTAATAATTGTAAGGAATTTTAAGAGATTCAAGTGATTTTACGAAATTTAAAGGAATTTCACCAGATTTTCAAAGCCGTTAAAGGCATTTTAAGGCATATTATGCAGTTTATGGAGATTCCTGAAATTAAACAAGAAATTACAAGTTTCTATATTTCAAGAACTAAAAATTCTCAAATATTTTGTCTACTAGCAAAAGTTATGTGCAAAAACGAGAAATTAATCGCGCGCACAACGCGCGAATCATAGTTGCTATATCATAAAAAGTTCATTATCATAACTCGCGGTTAAGTTCCAGTGCTTGTTCTGAAGTGAGATCTCTTGACGACAAAGTTAGTACTTGTAAATTCTAGACGAGTTACTCATCTCATACCACCTGAACAAGAATGCTAGCCTCCCAGCTTCGCGGTGCGTGCCTGTTGGCAGTTGTGGTTCTTCCACTTGTCGAAAAGTTATATAACAGCGATGTATACAACTATGCATACACAGTTTAATACAGAGAGCGATGCGAGAGGCACGAAAGAAAAGAAAAAAGGAGATAATATAAACGAGAGTTGGAAAAGGAAAAATACGCATGCGAAGTAGAATAGAAAATACTCTCAAGGTGGGGACAGGAAAAACATACCCTACCCCTAGGCATGCAGTCTTGTGTGACGTCGTGACGTCAGAGAGGTGGCTGTGACGTCAGTAGGTCGGTGGGTAACGAGGGTAGAGAAAGAGAAAGAGTTGAAGGGATTGGAGAAAGATGCAAGCTTGATTCAAAATAAGGTCGACTACCTTCGTGCACCGACGCTATTCCATTCATCGGTCACAGTCGGAAATGGCTATTCCCTCCCTCCCTCCCTAACCACTCGTAACTTCCTGCTTCTCACCACCCGTCATTCTTTCAATCCGTCTATCAACCCCGTTCATCCAGTAGAATCCGTTCCTTCGAGATAAATCTGAAAAAGCTGGATAAAAACTCATGGCAAAACATTCTCATCGTCCGCAGTTTCGAAGACTCTTTTAGTAATCGAATACTCACACCCCTTGGTCTCTCGAAAACACCCTCGGTTTTCCCGAGAGTTGTTCATTTTCTTCCACTTACGTACCATCCGGCGCCAAATTGGTTCGTTAAACTTCTGTCCATGCACTGTGTCCAACATTACTGGACTTCTTTGATCAGGTGAAAAAAGTAAGAGATATACGACCCTTGATTTCGGATTTAGAGAATGAGAGAGTTTAGGATTCATTATCTTATATCTTTTGATGATCGTTTTTCTTCTTGCTCATTTTTCCCGATTACACTGACAAAAAAATTTTTTGGATCCAAAGAAATGCATTTCTTTGGCTCCATTGCTTTCAGTCAAAGGAATTATTTACGTGATTTTATTGAATTTTGTTTAGAGTCAAAAAACTCGTCCATTGAGTCAAAGAAATAATTTCTTTGGGGTCCATTTCTTTGATACAAAGAAATATTTCCTAATTTCGGAGTATGTGATTATTAAAGTCAAGGAATTGATTCCTTTGAGAGGAAGAACCTAATTTTGTTGAGTCTAACTTTTGTACTCAAAGAAATATTTCTTTACTTCGATGTTATCGAAACTTTGAATTAAAAACTATGCTTTTTAAATTTAACAATTTTACAGCATCAAATAAATATTTCTTTGAACTGAAGAAATATTTATGCAGCCACATTCTGCTCGATCATTTCTTTGAATCAAAGAAATATTTCTTGATTCAAATACTTTTTTTTCTCAGTGTAGATAATGAATATCGAATTAATTATTGGATTAAGACGATGGGCAGACAGCTTGTCTCCGATAGATAGACTTTCTGGGGCAATTTAGATATCGATTAAGGACGAGTTAAACCCCGAGTTTCACTTTCGTTGGATTTTCGTTGGACTTTGCTGTTGATAAAGCCAACAATGAAATTTCTGTTTGAATTTCTAGTTTAGATTAGATAATTTTTGTTCATTACAGTTGATTGAAAATTTCTGAACGTTCGACTGAATGAATTTGCGTATTGATTGTGTTTTAAACTAGAGGTTTAAAATATTGATTCATTTCCATTGAAAATAATTCTGTGTAAAAGAAACTAGTACTGCGTATAATTGAGAAAAAATATTTCGTTCATTTGTGAGTTGAAAACTTCTGAGCCAGAAGTTTTATAGTAAATGTTGGAAATGTTGGAAAGACTTTCTTCGTTTACTAAATTAGATTTATAAAAGAATATCAAAGATTCTTCCAACTTTATGTTTGTAGGTAAATAATATCAGTATTTCAACTTCTTATGAAGTTATGTTTTTTTGCAAATAAGTAACTAAGTTATCTGGAAAAATGGTAAATATAAACATTAAGCTTTTAACTATTTGAAAACTCTGAATAATAAAGCGCATTATAAAATTCTCAAGAAATCTTAAGATGTAGGAGCCAAAACCGGAGGACGTCACTACTGTTTTCGATTGGGCATTTCTCCAAAATTCAATGTTTGGCACGTAAACCGATAAAAGATATTTCCATTTTTGCAATTTTTATTATCTATAAGAGATGCCTTCTTATGCAAATATTTCCCTATTTTCACGGAGCGTCTTCGAGAGTAAAATTAATCAAATATTTAGGTCAGCATTAAATCAAAAGTATTGTTGAGTGTTTCATTTATAAGCTTCCAACATCTGGATATAAACAATTTGTTCTACCACATCGGAAATGGGATTTCAGAGAGCGAATAAAATATTTAAATGTCCCATCTCGATTTGATTACACCTGCATTTTTAAAAAGTATGTATATTTTAATTAAAAATAGCAATAAAAAAATGTTTAATTTTCAAAATAGTTTAACAAATGTTGAATTTTCCATTCGTCTAAAGATACAGACTTTTGTCTCCCCCAGTTTTCTGTGCTAAGTGGATAACGAATAAAATAGATAAATATATCAGTTTTCTGATTGATTGTGCTTTACTAGAAAAATTATTAGTTTTCTGATATCTAAGAAATCAATGGGATGAATAAATATCTGAAAATCAATAGAATTCTAGCTTCACTTTAGCGAAGAAAAAACTGAATTTCCAATGGAAAGAAAGTTAAATGAAAATGGATTAATCACATAAAAATATTCGAGAAAATAAAAAAAAATTTAGAGTAATGTCGGTCAAGAAGAGGAGCAATAACATTCTACATATTGTTTTCTTTTAAGGAAAATGTATATTGTATAATCAATTGGTCTATAGAAACATGATTTATGATCCAGCTACACGAACCAGAGTGAGCGCATAAATCATGAAAATCTTGAGCATTAATCAGTTAGCCACGAGAGTTCTTTCGTATCAGAATGACATATAAAATTAGATTAGAATTAGATTATTAGATTATTACATAAATTATTACAGTGTAAATGAATAATTTGTTCAATAATCGTCTCTCAAATTTAATATAGAATCTACCCAATTTAAATGAAAGGAAACAATTTTTAACTAGAAGAAATAATTATAAAGAACGCGTTATTGAGGACATATCCACTCATGATAGATGTCAGCTGTTCTTGACAGCAATATACAATAGTCACCATTGTTGTGGTTGTGTGACGTGTCAGTCAAGAATTACCTTTCTGATGATCAGAGAATTTATCTCTAATGATGTTAATTCTAATGGTATATATTAAATATTCCTTTTTTCTATATTTCTGAGCGATATTTTTACTTGTAAGTGCAATTTAATTGATTAATTTAATTGTATTAAGTTTTCACGCGCTAAAGTACTCCTTTTGTAGAATTTTAATTTGACCCTAATAATAAAAAAGCGTCCTAATGTATGATAATTATTTTTCTTTCGCGCTAGAAAAAAAAAAAATGTTTTTCCCTTGACTAGAGTTTTCTTAATGTGAGTTATAGGAAGGATCCTTTGCGGTGCTCAGAAAATGAATTAAAATAAGGACGCAGATCTTGAAAGATCTCAGGGTTTCGCCGAAGAGAAAAAAAAAACAGGGACAAGGTATTTCCTATTCTAGTGAAACCAACCTTTGCTCTTCTGGACCCGTCCTATGTATCTCGCTACGGTAATTCCGATTTTCATCCCCTTGGGAGCGAGTCACCCGCTCTTTTGCACGGTTCGCATTTCAGGATTAAATTCGCTAGTTTCATGCACTGTAATTGCATACCGAGAGCATTTCTGCTCTGCCCAACGCAGCATCGCGTGACGAGATAGGAACGAATTCAGAATAGAGAAATGATGGAACATATTACTGGTAAATCTACATTTTTATAGGTTTTTCACAAGTGTTATTCGAAAAAGACCTACTCTTATTTATAAAACACGCAAGTTTTTGTAATTTTCAGCGGAGATCTTTAAAAAAAGAAATTATTTTTATTTGGAAGTACATTTTGTGTTTTAAGTGAAAAAGGAATGTTCTGGTAAGACACAACACAGAATTTCTAGCGTGAAAAGAAAATTTCCTCAAAAACAAGTAGAAATGGACATATTTAGTCAGACATTAACATATTTTTCAGTATAAAATCCGGTTTATTCGAAATAATATAAATTTAAATGTTGCCAAGTGGAAAAGGTCAATTAGTCAGACATTTCGACATTTTTCAGTAGGAAAGTTGCAGTTTATCATGATTAATAACTCTTTCAAATTAACTAAGAAAAATAATTCAGAATAGAGAAATGATAGAACATATTACTGGTAAATCTACATTTTTATAGGTTTTTCACAAGTGTTATTCGAAAAAGACCTACTCTTACTTATAAAACACGCAAGTTTTTGTCATTTTCAGCGGAGATTTTTAAAAAAGAAATTACTTTTCTCTGGAAGTACATTTTGTGTTTTAAGTGAAAAAGGAATGTTCTGGTACGACACAACACAGAATTTCTAGCGTGAAAAGAAAATTTCCTCAAAACAAGTAGAAATGTATGCGTTTAGTCAGACATATGCATATTTTTCAGTACTAGTGCCACTGACGGCCGCTACGCGGCCGTCGTTGTTCTGTTTACTTTTCTATTTTCTTTTCTATACATTCAATGTCAATGCTTTATATTTCTTAATTCGATACTTTTCGATATTCGACTTTGTTCAATTCGAGATTTTTATGCCATGACTTTTCTTATATAGGATAAAATCCGGTTTATTTTTTCAGTATAAAATCCGGTTTATTCGAAATAATATAAATTTAAATGTTACCAAGTGAAAAAGGTCGATTAGCCAGACATTTCGACATTTTTCAGTAGGAAAGTTGCGGTTTATCATAATTTATATAACTCTTTCAAATTGACTAAGAAAAAAATCCATATCTATCTTGTGCCTTGAAATTAGCAAAAGTTGCAAAATTCGAACTTGAATATCAATTACAGATGAATCCTCTATTACACGTCATGACAACCCGTCTACCAATCACTCAACATTTTTCTTGGCCTCTTTTTCCCTCTTTCTCTTATTTCTTGGTTGGCCGCCAGGTCATTATAAATGGTGATTCTCCGCCTTTATTTTCGTATTGCTAGTGGCCTTTCAAACTAATAATATCGCCACGCGAGCACTTTCAGCTATTGAAGATAATCGGCACTCAAGTTGAACGTTACTTAAGTGGATAATTGTTTTATAGTTACCGGCAAAGCGGTAGAGATTTCATAGGGAGGGTAAAAAAGTGAAATAAAAACGAAGCTCATGAATCTTCTTCGAGTGGAGGCTTTATAGACTTTATTGCTCGTGGTTTCAACATTGGATATACAAAATTCATTTAAACTCTCTATAATCGAATCTTCAACAACAAAAATTGAAATCCGTTTATTAGTTCTCTTATGCTCCACTTATTCGTGTTTTAAAATCTTATAAGGAGTTTTATATGCCCTATTTTTGGTTGTGTGTTCTAATAATAAATTCCCAGATTTAAATACATACAGTTTCTCTACTCTGGAATGGAAGGATATTTATTTGCTTATTTAGCTCCATTACTGGAAAAAGTTACTGCTAATAGCTCTGCATCCAGTTTCGACAACAAGCAAGTTTGGAATTTTTAATTTCCCCCTTTTTCCTCCTCCCCTTGCTTTTTTGGATGCAACGACTTTCGCTTTATTGGATAGCTGGCTTTCGTCGAACTCTACACCATGTCGATAACGGCATGGTGGTTGTTGTAACGGATCCGATAAAAATGTCCACATCACTGATATTATCTTCCCTTTGTCACACTATTTGTCATTTGGTTCTCCTAGTTTGGCCTTTCCTGTATCATTGCACTCATTTTTATGAGGTAGACAAGTAGTGTTGTTTTATCACTATCGTGTTCCATCATGTGTGGTGTTGCCATCGATTCCGAGGATAAAAACGCTTCTCGCCTTAAAAAAACATGAAGTTCTGTATGTTAAACTTGCATAGACATTATTATTTCTTATAAAGAGAATATTTCCCATTTTTTAAGAACTGAAATATTTCTCTCTTAAAAAAGTGATGTTACCGTATATCGGACACATTGTTGTCAAATATCAGGTTGTTGGAAACCTGATTGGCTTGTAAATTGCGCGAAATGAGTGAATATACCGAATTTGAAAACTATCTTCAAATTATTTTCGTTGTCCCAACAATTGCTGTTAAAAAGATTATATAAAGACAAAATAATTTAGTGATGAAAGTAATTATTTTGAAGTGAAAAATAAATTAGGTATTATTAGTGAAGCAAAAAAATATTTCAAAAATAACATTAGATTATTTGGGAAATTAAATAGATTACTTAGAGTAAACTTTTCGTGCCTTCTTTTATTTATGGATTTCACGCAATTTTAAGTAATTTTAAGTAATTTTCAGGAATAATAAGTGATTTTAAAAAATTTAAAGGATTTTATCAGATTTTGAAGACTGCTAAAGGGATTTTGAGATATAGTATCGTAATTTTAAAGACTTTTAAGGGATTCAAGGGATTTTACGGAATTTTAAATACTTGTAAGATATTTTACAAAATTTTATGGGATACTAACAATAAGTTGTATTATTTTAAGGACTTAATGGATTTCAAGGGATTTTACGAGATTTCACTGGATTGTCAGAAATTTTAAGGAATTTCATGACATTTCATGGGGTTTTGAGTAATTTTAAGGGATTTTACGATATTTTATGGGATATTAAGTAATTTTAAGGAATTTGAAGGAATTCAGGGGATTTTTATACGAAATTTCAGTGGATTTTCAGAAATTTTAAGAGATTTAATGAGACTTCATGGGGCTTTGAATAATCTTAAGGAATATCAAGGAATATCGGGTGATTTTACGAAGTTTAAAGGAATTTCAGGAATTTTAAGAGATTTCATGACATTTCGTGGGATTTTAAATAATTTTGCTATGCGCATGGAATATATTCCAAGTTACCATCACTAATATATCTCGTGAAATGTAGTGCTCTTAGCAATCGTAAATTCTGCAGGATGTAATATCGTGCTATATCAAAAATTCGAATTCGCTATGAACGTGCTCAGATCGATGAACAGTTCCGTGCGGAAATAATATCTGCTACGAATGGTCTGGGTGCGGCGAGTACAATTTGCATTGGAAAACTGCATGGAGGATTTTTAAATGGAAATTGAAAGGAAATTTAAAGTTTGTACTACTGAATGATAAAAAAAAAACAATAAATTGTATTCCATTTAGTCGATTTAGTCACAAATATTTAATCTAATAATGAGATGTGTTCAAATAATGCTATTTTAGATAGAATATCCAACTTTCAAATACAGATTATTTTGAAAAAGCAAATAAGCGTCTCATCCGACCTTGAAAGTTTAAGAGAAAATAAACTACAGGAATAACACACACATTATTATTTTAAAATAAATTATGAAAAGAACTATAATCTTTTTGCTGTTATAATTTTTTTTTTCTGGAGAAAATGGCTGACTTTCATTTAACTAATGGACAGTGAGAAGTCACGAACTAATTTTGAGTGCGTTCCTTTGGTAGCGTGAAAGTAAAAAGCATGTAAATTTGCTCGCAGCTGTATGCCTTGAATTCGTGGAATAATTACAAAAATAGTAAAAGTCAGTTTGAAACTGTGAAACATTATACAATTAGATTTATATTCCATTCGTATAATGTAATAAAATAAGAATATATAGAGTTCTCTCTGAGTTCTATCCATTCTGTATTTTTCTTTTCTCTATTTTCCTCAGCTTGAGGAGATTTATCGATTTTCTAAGGTCAAATTGACGTAGCAGCAAGTTCCTGACCTTTGCCTTTAGCCTACGGCTCTGCTAAATTTTCGTCTCAAAAATTTTTAATTATTATTTAACTTTTAATTATTATTTAACAATCAAAACTGGTAGGAAAGTATTTCTGAGGTTTTATACTTGAAAGTCAATAAACCAGAGAATTTTTTCTTTCATAATAATTGATATCCTAACAGCTAAATGAAAAATAAAACACATTGCGAAAAAATGCTGCATCATAGAATAATTTATTTAAGTCGTGATCTCGCATAAAAAAGGGCATCGATTAAACTTTCCAAGTTAAAACAGTTTCACAAGTTATTACTACATTTCCATATTATAGAAGTGTCTACAGATATATAGATATGCTTACAGATATTCCTACTCCCTTTTTCTTTCCATTTTATAAAACTCCCTTTCCGACTGCTTTTAAACTGATATCCTTTCAGGATTATTTATACCAGGAAGAAAAATCAAAAAATTACTTTGATATAACTTTATAAATATAACTTTCAGAAGAAAGTCTTATTATTTCACTATTTTGGCCAATTGTCGCGCACTTTGGTCGCTGATTTGTAGAGAGAGGGAATAAATGAGGCGGGGCGCGAATAAGGGCAGATTTAACAAATTTAAAGTTTCAAAACTGAATTTCTGGGAATCGTTTTCGAGAAAGAATGGTCGGAGTGAATTGATGGCGGAAGCGAAAGACTCGAAGCTTTCAGAAGGGTGGTTTTAATTAAACCGCGAGAGCATGCAGTCACGTTTTACTCCCCTATCCTCCCGTTCCCTTTTTCCACCCCCTTTATCTGTCTCTTTCAGTCCTTTTTACGCGATAATAGAGATTTGCTAGGCGCGCCACAGCTTTTCTTCTCAATACTTTTTTTCTCACCCCGCTTATTTCTTCTTCCCCGGTGCTTATGGTGCATCTGGCTAATGCCGGCGGGACATTCGTTGCCAATTCTCCGTACTCTTTTTATTTTGCCCCACGGGACTGTCTTTATCGCACTAGATCTCCACAGAAGCTTGGATATAGTCTCGCTTGGCAAGGGTCGCTATAACGATTTAATCAGAAAAATAAATAAAATTACTCTATCTACCTCAGCGTGTCAACGTATTTCACCCGAGAGGCGAATTGAGTCTTGTCAGTTATGAGAAGAATTTTAATGAGATAGGAGAGTTAATGCTGTGAGATTGAGTGCATAAGCATTTTTTTCTACACTCAGAAAAAAGTTTATTTGAATCAAACAAACGTATCATTGATATAGGGTCAATCAAAAAATATCTTTGAATTAAACAAAATTTGTTTGAATTAACAAAAATTTGTTTGATTCAAAGAAATTTTTTTTTTAATATAATGAAATTAATTTTTTTGAGTTAAAGACAATTTATTTGAATCAAACAAATTTTGTTTAATTCAAAGATATTTTTTGATTGACCCTATATCAATGATACGTTTGTTTGAATTAAAAAAAATTTGTTTCAACCAAACAAATTATCACTTTGATATGGTGTCAATCATATGTTTGTTTGATCCAAATAAATTCTATATTAAAATTAAGTCAATTTCTTGTTTAAATTAAACAACATTTGTTTTAATTAATTGAAAAAAATAAAGGAATTATTTTTTGCAGAAAAAAAAATAAATCAATATATATGTAGTTCCATTTATCTAAGACATATAACGAATGAAATTAGTAATTTTCTGAAAACCAGAATTATTGAACATTATTTTTAAAAAATGTAATCAGAAAATGTAGTTAAATATTAATTTTTATAAAAAGTTGTTTAAAGTTCAAAGAAAAATATTCGTGTAGGTTAAAAATATATTAGTTAAGTTTTTATTATGTATATAAATATAGGCATCTTTTAATACTTTTATAAAAAATTAAGTGTAGAAAATTTTGAAAATTCACTATTCCAATACTTTTCTGACCCTTGGTGGCACAATTAAGCATTGTATTTTTTGTTTCAATTAAACAAATACTTTGTTTAAAATAAAAAGAAAAATATACCTCACAATTTATTTGTTTCAAATTAAACAAATCCTTTATTTAAACCAAACATATATACCAAACAAATTATGTATTGCAATCAATAAGCTGGATATTCTTCATTTACTAAAATTAAATAAATTTTTTGTTAATTGAAGTAAGAAGTTTATTTCGTTGAATTATATGACTTCAAACAAATTCTTTTGTTTAATTTAAACAAACTTTTTTCTGAGTGTATGGTTTTAACTCCGTTCTTATTTTATTTCATGAAAAACGAATTGTACAGTGTTTTTCAAATGAAATATATCCCTGAAATTTTAAACCACTTATTTTGATTTTATTTTTATTGAGTTGGGTCTGTTTTGATCATCTTTTTAACAGTAAAGTCGAGCAATGGAGAAAATACTAGTGGATATCGGATGAGAGTAATCGAGCGTGACTTTTGTGCGTCTCTTTCTTTAAGTTTTCTATTTTCCATTGTCATAGAAGTTGTCTTATACCGAACTTTTTTCTTGACAAAGTTTCTCGATGATATACTCGTAAGAAGCTTTCGAGAATACCGCTTTCAGCGGGCATCGCGAATAATGTCGTTCGCATGCATTGTTCTTGGGTTACAGATTTGAGTCACAGATTTAAGAAGCAGTAAGAAGCTTTTCAAATTCACAAACAATTTTATTTTCTGTCCTTAATATCGCAGTTCCTTAATTTTTACAGAAAGATGCGCAAAAAAATTTCTTATCTCGAAGAAAGCAGTACAATAATTTACTTTAAAACTGATTTGAAACGATTTCTATGAGAAAAAGAATGTTATTAATTTTTAAATGCAATGAAGCTCACGCGCTGGCATCTACTATATTTATTTTTCAGTATTTTGTATCCATGTTGTAACTCAAAAACGTAAGGCTGCACACGCAATTGTTTTTGGTCCACATTTGCATTGTAACTCTGATCATTCCACCTCGCAAACTAAATTATTAAATGTGGTGCACATTTACTGGAATTAAAGTTCAAAGAACTGCAATTACCATGAATTTGTATACTGCAAAATATTCGAATGTAGAGCAATGACTTTACAACTAATTATTTTGTAATTTTGTCCAGAGGCAATTTAAAATTAAAAACGTTAAAAGAAGAGTTCAAACTTGAATAATTGAAGACAACTGAAAGTAAATTCTTGTTTGCTTTTGTCTAAGTATCTACTTAAATAAAAATGCTCAACGTTGAAATGTAACTGAAGGGATTCGATTTTCCTACCTCGACATTTATTTTTTTATAGTCTGCAATGCAGCGATATTCAGTATCTCTGAATGGAGCCATAAATTTAAATGGGCTTTCCCCGTGCCTTTTTTTTATGTGCAAAAATAATGGAATAATATAGTCAAAGATAAAGTGAGAGCATTTGACACTTGTTTAAAAATAAAACTTTACCAAAAGCCACAGCGGTGATTTTGATAAAAGAATAAAAATTGCTCATTCAAATCTTCGCGGAGTAGAAAATAACATTTTCAGATACGCATCACATGGCGAAATGAGAGAAAATTTATTTATGCATTCCACCGCGACAGGATGTGATGATAATTTATGAGCATTTTTCAGAGTAAAATAGATTAGTAGATCTTAATGGTGCTTGAGTAATCGTATTTCTTAAATGGAATAATTTGAAGCTGCAAAACGTTCAGTAATTCAAACTTATATTTACAAAGTTATCGTTGTTTAAAGAAAAGATACAAATTAAATTAAAAGCACAACTTTCGATAAGAAACTGAAATTAAGTCTTAGAATTATTCACCGAGATGTATGTAAATATGCATAGCATATTTATGTAAGCAATACATTTTTATTAGGATTTGACGTATATCATGTGCACTAGACGTACGTTATGAATAGTAAATATTTAAAATATGAATATTTTTACGAGTTCGTCATATAAGGACATTAATAAATACCCTATAAAGGCATTGAATGGAGAAAAGGGAGAAAAATATATCGGCTTTTACTTTATTATTCTCTTTCCTTTCCATTAAAGTATTGCATCTGCATAAACACACAAAATGGTGAAATGCAATATGAAAATCGAATTATTGTCTGCTTCTCATTTTATAGGGTTCACCGCAAATACAAAAACTATAAAATTCCCATATATATCTGAAGACAGACTGCCATAAAAGGTATGAAAAGAAAAAGAGAAATCAACCATTTCTATAGACAATATTATTGTTTACTCCGAAAACTTGAATCTTTCTTTTAGAAACAAAAAATACGAATAACATCTATTTCGGTATTGAATTCGGCTGAAAAAAAAACTATATTTCATTAGTTCGGAGTTTTAAAACATTTTTTTCCAATTTAAACACTTTATGGATCCAATTGGATAATAAAATGGATAACCCGATTGAAATATTGATGGCATGGAGTGAGTTCTAGTATTTTATTAGGATTTACAAATAAAATTAGTTTAGGCTTTTTTTTTTCATGTTAAATAAAATGAAAAAAAAAAATTTGAAATGGAGTGGGAATCGATTTGTGGATGGTTGAACAGAATGTGTTATCGGCACACTGAAAGCTCCATACCAGAGAGCCTAATGGTTCAAACCAAAATAGATTCTAAATTGCCTGATTCGCTTGATAGAAAACTTATCTATCCGATAATCGAAGCATCTGACTTGGCGATTCTCACAAATTTCAGACTGAGGATAATTAACTGATCCTTATTCTGTTATATTTGAATATTTTTCATTAGATCCTTTTAAATCGGACATCAAGTCTTTTTGAGTAATTTCAGAAATGAAAATTTCATGAAAAGGTTAATCATATGAAAGAACTGAAGTAATGATGTGCATATCATAAATGTAATATTAGATGTTTAATAATAATATTCGTTGAATCATATCGTTATAATAGTCCATAAATGATAGCATTATCAGATAACTGATAATGAGCACGTAGGCTCAGTCAACGTAACGATCTGCCAATTGATTTCTAGAATACTACCAGCAGTACCAGCCCATTATGTTGTGAATGGTTTGAGCAGATATGGCACTTCAATTACGTACTGAGGAAATTATTTATCCCTATCAGGATTCATTGCTCTTAAAGCAACGTGCACACATAATCCATCTCATACAGAATCACGCCATAATTTCAGAGTTATGGTGAACATTTTTCCAATGCTTAGTTTAATCCAAAAAAAGAATTTCGAATGAAACTCGACACATGTCAAATTAGGCGATTTCCATCACTATTCACAGTTGCATTTTCCGAGTGTTGAATGAAACCAGACACAATGAAAATCAACTTTTTTTGCTGCGTCATAGATTCTTTTTTGCTCCATATAGCATTTTCCAAAGTGGGGTTTAAAGTAAATATGTATTTTAGCATAAAATAATAGGATAAAATATGATAGGGATTAGGGGCCGTCCTTAAATTACGTAAGGCTGTTTTCTGGAATTTTGACCCACGTACCCCCCTCGTAAGGGTCCGTAAGTTTTGAACGCCCCCCCCCCCTTATCTTACGTAATTTTTTTCGAATAAATTTTTTCTTAATGTGTCGTGTGAGACAATATAAAAACGTCGACTCTTTTCAAACGAACATTTATTACTATAAGGGAGAGATTAAAAATTTACATGAAATATAACATTTTGTTATTTTTTTTAAATACCTCTTTGGCGAGAAATCACATATGAACGTTTCTATGTAACAGATATTAATGTATTATATTTCAGATATTATTTGACGAATCAGAAGTCTTTGCTGTGGTGGTAGACTAATAATCTGTTTTTTCCGTTATTTAAATTTGATTTTCAGTGATTTTCAAAAAGGAAAAAATCTTACGTAAGAAAGTTTTTTGACCACGTACCCCCCCACGTAAGGTCAGCATAGAAAAATGCTTAACCCCCCCTCCCACTTAAAAACCTTACGTAATTTAAGGACGGCCCCTTATGATAGCTGTATTTTCCAATTGGGTAATTCAATTAGAGATTAGATTTATTAATTCCTTAAAATCTGTGTCTTAGAAATGAAGTAAGCTTGAAAAAAATAAAATATATAAAGTATACAATGAAAGTTATAATACTACTATGGTTTTCCGAACCCCCTTCCTTTTTTGAAAGTGCTTGACGTCATGTGGCAGAGAAAGGTATATGAGACGAAGTATGGGAGTATATGGATCTCGTCGCGAGTTGGCATCAGGCCAATTCCACCCCTCTAACACTCCCGCGCCCCAATATTCCGTCACAATTTCAATCCTTCGAACACGGAAGGACCAACAGCCGCCACCTCCCATCCTTCCACTTCATCCCTCTTTCCACAAAGTCGCTTATGTACTTCGTCCGGAACCCTCCTACAAGTTAGGCTATGCAAACACCGGACGCATTTATGTATAACACTTGAGTACATATATGCATAGAGGGTGTTTCGCATGAAACCGGAGCGTTTGATGATCTAGGTCTTCGAAAATTATAACTGAAAGGAGATTTTCTTTTATATTCATAGAAAACATTGATGAAAATATGATTTCCTGCAGCAGGGTGTCTACTGTGCGGGAATAATTGTCCGGGAATTGAAAAAAATCCGGGAATTGTCCTTTACTTTATTTTTGATGTGGGAACTGGATTTCCGGTTTGAAAAATCAAATCTTTAGAAATTCTTTAAAATCACTTGAAATTTCTTAGAATTCCTTAAAATCCTTCAAATCGTTTTAAATCGCTTAAACTCCTTTAAAATCCCTTCAAAATTTCTTGAAATCTTGTAGAGATCGTGAAACTGTTTTGAATTCTTTAAAAATCCCTTTAAATCCCTTAAAATCACTTGAAATCTCTTGAAATCTTTTGAAATTTCTTGAAAATCATTAAATTATTTCTTCTATCATTAAATTAAATTATTAAATTATCCCTTCAAATTCTAAAGAAGCATTAAAAATCTCTTAATATTTCCAACACTAAAAATCGCTTGAAATCCTTCAAAGTCTCTTCGAAACTTTCAATTCTTTAAAATCCTTCAAATGCTTTTAAATTGGTTTAAATCGCTTGCAATTCTTTTAAATAATTAAAATCTCTTGAATTAAGAAATTCCTTGATATTAATTTAAATCTCTTTAAATCCCTGATTAAAATTGTCTTAAAATCTTACACAAAAATCATGAAACTCTTTTGAAACCTATTTCTCTATTTGAATGTTCAGAATTTTTCAGTATTTACTATTATAATAATAGATCAAAATATTATTCGCATTTGAGGAAGACCTTGGGATTTAATTATTATTCTCCTCTGAGATGCTTCTTCAAATTTTGGATTGCTTACTATTTATTATTTCCATTGTTCCACAAGGTCACTTTTATTGGGGTCTATGATTTATTCGAAGTTTTCAACCTTTGCCTTTCAGTTTGATTTGAAATTTTGATCGGAGAAGTCATAGGAAAGACAAAGTAAATCAAAAGTCTAAAACGTCAAGCGATTGCGAAATATTTCTCTATGTAATGATTATAATGTGTTATGTAACAAGTGATAACTGTGGTACTTTTCTTTATTTACGAGTGCAATGTTTTGTGAGTGATTTTTGTGCAACGTGACCTGAGAGCTAGGAACTCGGATCAACATTTTATAAAGGTGTGATTTGTATTATCTTAAAAAAGACATACTTGTCCAATTATTTATTATTAACGTAACACTAATAGAAAGACGATTTTTTAAAATTTATTTGAAATATATAACCAAAAAATCTACATTGTAAAATTTTATATAATCTCATTTAAAGTCTGTAAAGAATTTTAATTTAGAGAGTTTTTTTGACCTTGAAAAACGATGTTTTTTTGACTTTTATTATTTATTATAACCAAAATGTTTTCTTTTTCTGTTTCAGGTAATTTCAAAGAGTAAATAATCACGTACAAGGCTTTAGTAAGTAAACTGTGACACAATTTAGTTACTTTCAATTCATAGATACTGTGATAACTCATTAATTTATTTTTTACGCTTTCTTTGCAAATAAACTGCTCTACTTTTGTCTGACTTAAAATTGAAATTCATAAAAATTATTAAATAATCAAAAAATATAGTTTTTAAACAAATTATAATAAATTAATAACAAACTCTAATGATTCTATCGTAAGAGGGACCTTATATTTATAAACAAGAATTGTCCAGGAATTTCGTGGACAAAATTTAGAAGACACCCTGTACAGGAAGCTATAGTTAATAATAATGTTAGTTTCTATTGAATAGAAAAATAAATAGTTACAGAAATTTTAATAGGTCAAAAGTAGAATAATATTCTAGAATAAAATGAAATAACAATCTAATAAATTCTGAATTCTGGTACCTATAAATTTTCTAGAGATATAGGGTATGAATATATTGTGCAGAGCTTTCAATGTGATAGTTTTCTTTGAGACTCGCTTTATTTCTCTGGTCGTGAACGTCTCAGTACTTTTCTGAACGAAATCCATTTAGGAATCACTTGTCGTCGTCCCTTTCACTGACTGAGCTTTTAGGAGAATATAGTACGATGAGAACCTACACTTGAATACTTCATGAAGCTTTAGAGCACAAGCATGACTTACCAAGCTCCAAGTGAAGGCGAAGATGGAAGAGCATAGTCGACTCTTGACGTAAATTAATTTTAGGCGAGCCGCACCTGGCGCGAGGAAGGTGCTATCCAGATGCGTTCGGTACTAACTATTACTACTTGTGACGATGCAAATCTCCGACAAGATGGGGTAATTATTTATAGAAAGAAATTAATAATTCGAGCGAGCTGTTCCTCTGACTAGGGTATAAAATTTAATTACGTGTATTAGACATATTTCATAGTGTCTAACTCTATATTCATGTTCATGAACATGCTTCAAATTTATCGACTAGGAACACTATTTTATCTTCTTACTGTATCATTATTAATAATAATTATTATTCATTATTATTATTACTGTACTTCGGTTTAAGAACACACTCGACATCAGAATCCTTAAATAATTTTCGCCCCAGGGGATAAAAATTTGACAGTTTGCTTTTTATCGAGCTACTAAAATTCATAATCTTCTCGTAAATTTGTTTCAGCTTTTCTACTAGGCATTTACGACAAGATTTGGAATTTTGGCAGCTCTTCAAACTGTCAAATCAATTAACCAAAAATACTTCAATATACTGCAATACAATATCCTGTTGAAAAAAATGTAAAAAATAGAAAAGAGTTGAAAAGAGAGGATCTTAGAGACACAACCAATGAGTGGTTATTTTTTAATGAAATAACTGAACTGCAGGTAAAAAATCTTGACATATAACAGAAGTTTATATTTCCGTCCTATTAGATTCATAAAATACCTTTTATTCGAAAAGTTCTTCCTGGGAAGTACAAAATAAGTCGAGAGCATGAACAATATTTTTCTGAGGGAAAAAATAAAGTTATCTGGTAGAGTGAAGCGAATTTCGCAGATATTTTATGGTTACAAGTTCTACAATCATAAGTACGTCTGAGTTTAAATTGTACCTGATTGCAGAAGTTATCGCAAAAAGTATAAAACGAAATCAGACAATGTTGAAACTTGTTAGTGAAAACAATAATCTAGAAATCGTAATAAATGTGCCTTCAAATATCTTATTACAAAATTAAAAGACATTATTTTAATTTAAATCTTAATTTGAATTAAATTTTGTAAACAAACATTTTCTTTATGGCCGAATAATGTCAAGATTATTAAACTGAGAGCAAAATTGACGTAATGCAGTGCCACATCTGTGACACAAAATGAACGAGACTCGTGGGGTAATGCTATAATGCTTTTGTGATTAATTGCCCGATTTTGGTGAGTTGCTGACTAAAGACCCACTGCAACCCTTGGTTTGGCAAGCAAACCGACATCAAATTAATAACGATCAAACTGGCGAGATAAGTGGTGCAAGAAAGGATCGAAAAACTCTTATTCGACAATCTTTCGAACATGAGCATTTGCCATTTCGATTTGTCTGCCAGAAGAAATAATGATACAGAGAATCGAGTGCAATTGCACATTTTATTGAGTTATACGTCCAGGCATCAAATGAAATTTTCCATTTGAAATTCATCCCTTTCAGCATGAAAGAATATATCGAAGAAATGGTTTTCAATATCGTCTTTCTATCTTTTTACAATTGTGTAAAATTTTACATCCCACATCTGAATTTCATATAAAAGTATGCTACTCAACTTTATCTATGCTTCAGCAAGAAAATTTATTTAAGACTGCGTTCAGAGAAAATAATCTGAATTAGAAACATTAGAAATTAGAATTTAGAACATTAGAAACTTTCAACATAAAAAGATTGAAACGATTAAAGAATTAAGATCAGTCCTCGAAAAATTCAGAGAATTTAAAGAATTTTTTCGATTAAAGTCTCTCGTTTAAGAATTTAAAAAATGTTTGTTTACGTGTAAAGAACAGTACTTGTTTCAAGTGCAGCGATGCAATGACATTAGCGACATAACTTCTCGCTCCTTGAAGTTCTTGAAGAGTTGAGAGTTCATTAGGAGCTTCCACTTGAAAACCCTTAATTATAGTTGAGTGCTGAGAAATTAGCAGATTCGTTAGAACTTTTTTCTCTTACGTTTAGTCAACTCAAGAAAGGTAGTGCATAGCTTTAATTTCACTAACACCTACTTTTCTAGCTGTAATCAACCCCGATTGTCTAGAGAAAAATATTATAGTGTTAGAAAGGAACTTAATTGGCCTCTCTCTACTTTAAACTTAAAAAATTTTAGAGTAGAGTAGATTTAGAGTAGATTTTATATGGTAGTAGATAAAACAGAAATAGGGTTTAGAAATTGGTTTTTTCTTATATAATTTTATTCTGTTTTGATAATCATTATTTCTTCCCATAAAAATCCCCTAAAATCTCTACAAAAAGTACTGTATTTTCTGTTATTGCCACGTAAATTTTTATCTTACTTTCAGTGTACATTGAAATGTAATGCAACACGAAGTTTATTGGTTATTCCGGACCTGTACACTGTTAGAAAAATTCATACAACTTTACACCATTGGTGTACAGTTGTAAACGCCTGGTGTGAAAAATCGGTGTGACTTTTGACAGGAATAGTTAGATATACACTATTCGGTGTGATTTTGATTAAAAAGCCGCACTTATTGGTGTTATGTGCTATATTCACACCAAGTCAGTGCGATGCAACCACACGAAGATGCACGATTGCCGGTCGGTCGGAAAACTTCGGCAGTCTATTTACACTCGACTTCCGCTATAGTCACCAAATCCGAAACAGTTGCGCCCGCAATAGTCACCAATTGCCCTACCTCAAATGTAACATCGATTGCGCATGCGTATTGCGCATAAAATAATATTTTTTTTAGCATTTTAAATTTCGCGCGGATAGGAACCAATCAGATGCCGAGTGCCCATGACATGCGCAGTGGTATCAAGTTGCAATTGAGAGAGCAACTGGCGTCAGTTGGTGACTATTGCGGAAGGAAATTGGTGATTATAGCGAAATTGTGACTATAGCGGTGGTGACTATTGCGGAAGTCAAGTGTATATCTTCATTCACATTCTTATTGAAATAAAATCAAGAAATAGTGGATTTTAATATTTCGACGATGCGTCGATTTTAAGGTTAGATTTTTCAGGTGGAGATTATTAATATTAATACTATTATATATATTTTTAATGTTAATATTATAATTATATTATAATAGAATAGATTATAATTGTCTTTTATTTCTATTTGGATCCGCAAATTGAAAGAAATTGAAGAAATTGGTTATTCTAATGATTCGAATATTTCGCGCGATTCTTATTTGGTCGCGCAAACATTTCGACAGTCGCCATTTTCATCTATACGCAGTTGAAAGTGCAAACGGTGCAAACATGATGCACGAACTTAGAAAGGTTATGTTCGAAGGCAAAGTGATTTGGATAAAAATTATCTGTGACCAAGTGCCTGCATCGTATGCAGTGGGTATAATACAGGGTAAAGAAGTTGAACAAACTATTGAGGCTTCCAACGGAAAAGTGATAAAAACAGATAAATTACTCGAAAAGTATAGAATCGACAAAAGCACTTTAGAAGAAAATCTTCCCTCTGAAGTAACTGTTTTTGAACATTTTATTTATAAAGTAGAATATAGAATCGGTTTTTTTATAACGAGAAAAGAAATCTCGTCAGAGTTTCCTGTATTTTACAAAATTTTATCTGTTTTTGTTGCTTCTGGTGTACCGTACGCGACTTGTGAGCTTTATAATACTGTCGAGTATAATGAGTTGTATCTTGGATTCCAAATTGAACCGAAACTACCTCTCATAAATAAAATAATTAAATTGAAAAATCTATCCCACATTTTATCGTATGAATTACATCAACCGTACAATTCTACGGTTTATTATATTATACTAAAATACAAAATAATTTAAATTATATTTTTAATGGAAATATTGTTCTTTTTGAAATATACTTTTTGTAAAAATGTCACATTGTTCGAGGTAAATTATTATTTCTCCGTATATCCTGAAAATCCTTTATTCTTCTCTTCTCATCCTTTATTTTTTTTTCTTATTTTTACATAAGAAAACGATAAAAAAAAATTTAACAATTTTATATACGATTCTACAAATTTATAATATCTACAGCAAATAATATTAATTTCTTCATTAAAACCTAGACACTTCATTAAATCTTGTAACAATGAATATTTATATAAAATTTTTTGCAAAGTTTGTAAAACTAGAAGTTGAAATGGTAAACTCAATGAATTTGATGTGTTCCTTTTTTAAAATTTTTTCTAAAATTATTTTATTTTTAAATACTTCATACAAATTATTATAGTTTCAATTTAGATATTACAAACAATTCTATTTAATTATTTACATTTTATATAATTTGGTACACTGTGAATATTTTATTTTTAATTACCGAAATGACATAATTTATAAGAAGTAATTCGAAATCAAGGGTAAGTTGCAGTGCTCTCAAAGTTGGCTCCCTGTGCACGCAGCACACATTGGCTTCCCGCTGGAGAAATGTTGCCATTGGTCAAAATTTGGCGCGCGATTCAAAATCGAATTGATTTAATTCTATTTGGAATCGCGCGCCAGATTACAGCCAATGGAAGGATTTCTCCAGTGAGAAGTCAACACGCGCTGCGCGCGCCGGGAGCCAACTTTGAGAACACTGGTAAGTAGAATTTTCATTGGCTGGAAATTTCAGCATTATCACACCACTACGGTGTGATAATCTTCTACTCACACTATTCGGTCTTGTTACCACACCGGGGTAGTGTGAGAGTACAACATTCACACCACTTCGGTGTCATAGGTCGCACCGATTTCTAACAGTGTAGTTGCAAAAAGCTGAATGATAAGAAATACACCCCGGTGGTCAAGTGAGAACAACGTAAATCCTGAGAGAATGACTGCGTAAAAACGCCGGCCGTTCGTTACTCAAGGATCGCAAAAAGTTTTACGATTAGAACGCTAAAACTTCTTTTTACGAGAAAAAAGTCTCTTTTAACCATTTCTGAGAATTAGTAACACTGTCACGTTTATTTTAAACCTAAGAAGCCAAGAAATGTTTCGATTTTATTATTTTCACCATATGCACCTGTGATACATACGATATTTTTCAAAAAATAATATTAAAATCGTTTTAAAGGTTTTAAATCATCAACATGTCTGATTGTTAAGCCAATGAATGAAGTGCCACATTTTTTTGCGACAATTAGAGTTCTTTTACTACTCACCTGAGAGTTACATACACGTGTCTAGGAGCTCTTTAAATAGGCCAGAGAGGCTCGTGAAAGCGAGGCGGTAAAAATATTGGCAAAAGCTCGTGTGCCAAGAGTGCTATCGTCTAGTAGAGTAACCGTGCAAATCCGTAGCAAATAACATGGTGCCGATGTAGCTTATGCGAACACCTGTTCTAAAGAATAAAACGTCGGAGTCCCGCCAATAAAGCTGTCTGCCGCTCACCGATGCTAAACGGCAATCGGAGATTCTTAGATTTGATATTATTCGCATGTCTATCCACTTTTTTCCATTCAGCTTTCCTCTCCATTTCTCCCTTTGTTTCACTTACACAAAATCCACGCAATTTTATTCATTTCCCTATGTTTTCAGTTAAAACAGATTTGAATACCTTCGTGTCTGAAAAGGTATTTCAATGCGCACGATTTATGTTATTTGAAAAATAATAATTCTTACTGTAATAAACAGCGGAAAATAAACATCGAAGAAATTAGGTGGTGAGATATAAGTTTTAGGTTCAACGAAATTTGATGAGCGTGAACTAATTATAATTAGTCCAAAAAACGAAGTGTCAAAAAAAAGAATAATTATCACAAATAATTATTTTTGATGCGCCCTAGACACTTTGTTATTTTTAATATTCTAGAAGCTCTTTTTCCTGATAGTATAGACGAGTGTATAAATACTATAAATATCATCAAATGGGACAAATCAAGGCTGCTTAATTTATGAGTTCTGTAACCTTTTTTTGTGTAAAAATAGCCAATAATAATTTTTATATAGACTTATTTTTTAGAGGATGAGAAATTGCGAAAAGATTATTCGATTATTATTATATATTTTATTAGATAGTGATTATTTGATTCGCCTTCTTTGATTATATCCACAATTTTATTTTCCATGAAAATAGAAAGAAAAAAATTTTAAGAGAAATTAATTGATCACAGAATTTAACTAATCGTATACATATTCATTTAGTATTTAAATTTAAATTCTGATACAAATTTTAAAAAAATTGAGATATTCCGTTTTACAAGGGACTTAAAAATAGTTCAAATATTAAAAATATGCAAAAGCTTCTTCTTTTAAATTTCTTACACAAACTGTTTGTCAGATAAATTTCTTTGTTATGACTAATAAATTGTGGGAGTTAAAAAAAACATTATGTAAATCCGCGAAGTTTTTTTTACTTTGATTTTTTCGTTGACAAAAATTAATGTAGCTTGATTTATATAAATACTTAATATATTACCTCTTTTTCATTTTTATAATTATCCTTTTATCGTTCATCAAGTTTCACATATTTATGATAAGCACTTTATCACTCTTTACATTTTTCAATTCTGACACTTAGAATTCAAGTTAAAATTCACGTTCTTCTCGTTAAATTTTCACTCTACAAAGTTTTGCATTCTACACATTTTATTCACCATAAAAATATTGTTAGTTTTTTTTTTTCTAAATTGGGTGTGATGTATTTGATTAATTAATCTCCAACTGTAAAGTTTATTAATTGAAGGAAGTGTGACTATTAATTAGGAACTCAGTTGATTTTGTTGATTGTGTTTGTTATTTGATAATCTCTATTAGAGCCCGAAAAGTCACTTGTTTCACGAATGACAATCAGTCGCGGGATCAGTAGAGTGGGACAATGAATCCGAATCCACAGCTGAATAAATACTGAGTTCTCTTTATGATGTCTAGATTCTATACGCAGAGTCCTCTCGTGGATCATGTACTATTCTCAAAGTGGAACATATTCAGAGGTACAAAGGAAAAAAAACTTGATGGAAAAGAAATTGATCTTTCTATAAATAATTATAATAATTCTTCTTTCACCAAATTTATTTACGTTAAAAAATTCCTCCTAAATGATTTCCCCACTGACTTTCATCTTTTTCTTTTTATCTTCTTTAGAGTAATTTATAACTATTAACTATTTATTATTAACTATTTATTATTAACTGTTTATTTTAGAATCATTTATTCTGTTTATAAAAAGATGATTGAGTCGAAGTCGAAATATCGTAACGCCTATTCCGCACTCCTGATTCGTCGTCGTGTAAGTATCGACAGTGATTTTCGACAATCGATACTTGCCGAATCGTAAATTCCGCGCGAATTGAATTTGAAATTTTGAATTTGGTTTCGTTAATAATCATTTTGTCACGAGTCTAAACTCGAAATACATTGAAAATCTAGGAATTTTAAGGGAATTTTATGGAATTTTTAAAGTTTTCATGGGAGATCATGGGATTTTAAATGTTATCGTAGAATTTTAAAGAATTTCAAGAAGTTTCTGGGAAGTTTTAGAAGTTTTCACGACTTTGATCAGATTTCAATCGGACTTCAAGGTACTTTTATGACTTTTAAAATATGTATTTTGTGGGATTTAAATAAGGAATTTAAAACTTGATAGGGAATTTTATTGAGGGATTTCAAAAGCTTTTTATGATTTTTAAAAGATTTTTTAGAATTTACAAAGATTTCGAAGGTTTTCGTCAAATTTTAAGAGTTTTCAAGAAATATTTCTAATTTATAAAAGATTTTGTAATATTTTTAAGGATTTCATGGAATTTGATAAAATCTTTAATGATTGAAGAGATTTTAAATGCTGAGAAACTTCCAGAGGTTACTAGAAATTTTTAGAGAATTTCACTAATTTTGACATGGATTTCAAGAGATTAATGATTTTTAGGATATTAAAACGATTTCGTAGAATTGTATGGGATTTTAGGATATTTCGTGAAATTTTAAGGGATTTCAAATGCTTTGTAAGAGTTTTATGAGGTTTTAAGGAATTTGAAATATTATTCTGAAATTTTAAGGAATTTTATGAGATTTCTAATAATTTTAAGTGATTTTAAGAGATTTTTCTGATATTTAAATGATTTTGTGTGAATTTTAAAGTATTTTATGGAATTTGATAAGATTTCTATGTAATATTTTTAAGGGATATAAAAGATATAAAGAGATTTTAAATGTTACCGTAAAATTTCAAGAATTTTTCTGGGAATTTTAAGAGATTTTCATGAATTTTAACGTGGATTTCAGAAGATTTATGAGTTTAAAAGTTTTTCTGGAATTTTTAAGGATTTCATGGAATTTGAAGAGATTCCTAATTCTTTTAATGGATTTGAAAGGATATAAAAGGGATTTGAATTGTTATCATAGAATTTAAAAGAATCTCAAGAAGTTTCTGAAAATTTTAAGAGATTTTCAAGAAGTTTAACATAGATTTTAAGAGATTAAAAATTTTGAAGGTTTTTGTGAATTTTTTAGGATTTTCACTGTTATTCTTATAAAACTTCAATTTTTCAAAATAAAATTTTAATTAAGAAATAAAATATCATAAATTATATATTATTGAAAAAGAACGTAAATGCGCGCGTTCGTTCTTGTGTAATGTAAAAAATGCGACATGGACAATATTTTTACTACTCTGAAGTCTGACAAATAATAATCTGTTCAAAATATATTTTTTGTTTATCGTAACGTTATTCGTTTTAAAAACGTTTAAATTTTAAAGAAAATCGGAGAGAATTTTTATTAACTTTCTCTACCTTGAAATAATATATTGAAACAATAAAATACACGAAATGCGATTATTGTGGCATAAAATAAAATTATTAACATTATTAGTTACGTCTATTTCATGTTGGACTGTTTTATTTCTAAATATATGAAAATTTAATCAAACATCTGAATAACAGAATAAATAACTAGTAAACACGAAAGTAAGTTATACCTACTTTTTGTTAAGAAAGAAATATTTATTTACAGTGCATATTTCATTGTTTATTCAAAACTCAGAAGGGAAATTCCCATTTCCGTAGATATGTTATTGTTTTCTAAAGAGAAGTTCGTCTCTTTCCTCTTTATGCTGTTTACAAAGGTTCTACGCCTATGAGGGTAGAAAAGAGGTGAGTACACAAGCGACGAGTAAAGAGGGACTCTCAGAGATAAGTAGCATAGTACAGAGATATTATTTCTGGTCCGAATGGCCAACGTTTTTGACTGTAAAGTGGAACTTACGGCACGCGACATGGAATACAGAAATAACATAGAACTCACATCACGGAAAATAGAATTGGAAATTCAGTAAAGCACAGTCATTACGTGTTCAATTACAAGTTAGCTCTTTACAGAATTTGAACAAACGTTGATAAAACTAACGTAATTATAATTTCATTTAATTAACATAAATTAAACTTAGATATATTCGAATTGACTCGTTGTGTTTTCAATTCACTAGACCATTAGACTTTAACTAAAATTCATGAAACTGAGGCAGTTCAGAGTTAATTTTGCATTGATAATTTGTATAGAATTTACATTGTATATATATACAATAGAAACTGAGTATATTGTTAATATTGATTGAGTATAAATGCCATTATTAATATTAGTCATTTCAAATTTATGTCATTATGTATATACAGAGCTTTGACTATTATAGTAACTATGTAATTTTGTATGGATGTATTTAAGTACTTCGTGTGCATATGCATACTTTAATCCTGCAATTAACAAAGTAGTGTATAATTGATACGACCTTTGTTCTAAAAACGTTTCATTTTTGAATAGAATTAATTGTTTACGTATTACTATGCACAGCGAGTATAAGCCTGGGAAAATGCACCATTTTCCATTAGAAATTGTGACATTTTCTCCGCAGGATATTAGGGACCCTGCCACAATACGCAATTACTGTGATGTATATTACTGACCAGAATCTCTGAATTTAAATTCGCCAGGGGGCAAAAACGCACTGACAATTGCGATGTTTATGTATTTTTAAAAATTGTAAAAACTGGTGGGTAGATATGATCTGCTATTATCTTTTTGAAGAAGTATAGAAATATGAACAAACATATACATATAGAAGTATGTATAAACATAGACATATAGAAATATGTATATTGTATAAAGTAACACAAATTTCGAACCATGTGTAGAGATGCAACATCGGAAATGGAATATCGATGTATCGATACATCGATATATCGGAAAGAGGTGTATCGATGTGGACGATAAATCGAATCAAAAACATCGATACATCGGAAAAACATCGATGTTGTTCCGAACGACAATCGTGAAGGCCACAAATTTATTTAGGAAGAGT
>CAJFCP010000035.1:6050637-6077281 GCA_904066005.1 Synergus itoensis | reverse complement strand
GTGCAAGTTCTGTGTTTTCATTTCTTATCCCCACCTTGTCCCAAACAGATGTTTTCCCTAATTTTCATAATTTAAATATTATTATAAGACAATTATGATAAAATATTTATATATACACATTTTTTATAATTTACATTTATTTTTCAACTGAAAAGTGAAATTACACAATCTGGTAATAAATGTGTAAACCCTATTGCTAAAAATATACTCACAAGTCATTTCACTATTATAGCAACTAAAACAATAAATTACTTTCAATTTATTGTTTTAGTAAACTTAATCTTTGACTGTAGAGTTGTAAAATTTCATGAACATGAAAGTTTCCTCTGGTTTGAAATTTTCAAAGGAAACTTTGAAAGTTTCATGAAATTTTCGATATCGAACATCAAATCTTAACATCGATACTTGGCATCGATATATCGGAAGCAAAACATCGATGCTAAAATGTCGATATATCGAACCAAAAACATTGATGTCGTCGATGTTATAACATCGATGTTGCATCTCTAACCATGTGATTGCAGAGATTGCACATTGCTGATAATAAATTATCATATAGAAACGAAGTAGACTATTGTCGGCTTGTGGAATATAACAATGTTGTTTAATCGTCGATTAATCACATGCCCGTACGATTGCTCGAGCTCTCGAGCTAACAATAGTCATCCGAAGAACAAAGGAACTTTGGTGGTTAGTTCATGGTTCCTACATTTGATCCCATCAAAACCTCTAGTCGTTACTAGAAACGATCTCGAGGGAGTCGGAAGATCAGAGTCTGGTTTCTGGATTCTGGGATAATATAGTTAAAGGCACCATGTGGACCCATAGAACCGTGAATGGTAGATGTGTACCATTCATAGGTGGAGAATGCAATCCCGGGTCAAAGATCGATCTATTCTCTTGGCCTCTGGTGATTACCTTCCAGGTGTGGGTTGGTCGTCATGGAAACTGAGCTTACCCTGGCTGCTAGGTCAGGGCCACTGTCGTTTCGCTTCGTCTATAACAGGTGTGCATCCCCTACTCTTCATCAGGAAATGCAGAAAAACAGACACCGGAAGTCAGCCTTCGGCTCCAATTGGATCGAGAATAAGCGACTCGTGAAATTGGCGAAGCTTACTTTTTGTCATTAATTAAAAATTAGCTTGAATTTTGAATTTTACGAGGGAGGTAGTCAATTTAATTAAACCACCTGTTGTATTCCAGTGGAATAAAAAACCAGGTTTTGGCACTGAACTTCTTTATTTCATAAGTTAAATTAATAAAGAAATATTCGTTTTGTGTTTTAGGTAAGTTCGAGACACCAAATGGAGGAAGGAATTCACAAAAGTAAGTTTTATTTGATAATTTAAGGAAGGGAAATTAAATTATTGATCATTAATCTTAAAATTAAAATATCTCATTTTTTATTGTTACTTAAAATAATTATTACTTTCTTTGACAAGTATTTATTCATTTGCAAGTTAAGTCTGTCTTAAAATAAAAATAATCATATGCAGATATGTAAAAGCACAATTTATTTTTATCAAGTGAAAAGCTTTGTTGAACTTTTAATATTAATGATCAATCCATCATGTTCAAGTTACTTATCGCACATGGTGCAAAAAGCTGGATGTGAATATTTGACTTCCCAAGACACGTCTAACGACTCGACTAATTAAGAGGGTTGATTATTATCACACCGACAAAAACGTCGAGGATCATGAGAGTTCAGTTTCTAGAGCCGGATGTATGCAGATGAATAAATCTGCATAATAATCTAAAGATTCACACAAAAAAATCGATGAATGAAAAGAAAAGACAAAAGAAAGATTTGATGATTTTAAAAGATTTTAAAAAGATTTTAAAAGAATTCAAGGGAATTCAATAGAAAGCTAGGTATGTACTTGAAAAGATCTGAGGAGATTTAAAAATTGTCAACTTTTTGAAAGCAACTCATATATATTGAGTTGAAGTTTCAGACGTTTAGTCTGATGAATTTTTTTTCAAATTTACTTTTAGTAACTTTTAGTGACTTTTGTGGATTTTTAAAATAGTTCAAAAGAGTTATGAAATGAATTTTTCAGACATTTTTCTCAATTTCACTAGATTTCAATACACACTTTTAAGGGATTTTTGAGGGGTTTCAAGAAGTGTTTATAGGGAATTTTAATGAATTTCAAAGGGATTCAAAAGACTCCAAAAGATATTCAACAGATTTCAAGCCATTTAAAATGATTTTAATGAAGTTCAAGGAATTTAAAGAGAATTCAAGATCTTTCAAGTAATTTTAATGAATTCCAAGGGATTTCGAAATATTTTAAACGATTTCAAGATGTTTGAAATGATTCTACGAATTTAGTAAGGATTCTAGAGAGTTTATAATTTTTTTTAAGGATTTAAGAAGAATTTAAAAGATTTCAAGGAATTTACCCAAAGTTTTTAGTAATTTAAAATGTTTTTAAAAAGGTTATAAAAATGAGATTAAAAATTTAAAAGAAAATTTAATATAAAAAGTTCGAAAACTTTAAAAATTTTAAATTTAAAAAGTTAATTTAAAAATCTTTTAAAATTTTAGGATATCTTTTAAAAATCCTCAAAATCTCTTGAAAATCCTTAAAATTTTACAAAAATTTTCGAATTCTCTTAAACTTTCTTGAAATCGAAAAAAAATCGTCACATTATAGACGTCTGAATCTTCAACCAAATCTCATACATTAGAAAGAAAACTTGCTAAAAATGTATCTCATGGTTTTGCAATAAATTTGAGAATTTTTCAAAGATTTTAAGTTCCGTCTTTGAAATTGAGTACGTGGTAGGCGTATCGATGATATTTTCTGAACCAGCAGAAACATCTTCTCTGTGAACCTCTTTGCATGCTTTGCTGGTTCTGGCACTTTCTTAGCAAACAACTGTCGATACGCGTGTTATCGTCGGTAACAATAAGCTTTCCTTTAAAGCCCAGTCTCAAAGTCGTCGTTTCAAAGAAATCTCTCGGGAGCCTTATACCTTCACATAAATAAAATGCGTGCCACGTTCAGAGATCGATAGCTTATAGCAACTCCACGCACTCTCAATTCACTCTGTATGGTTCTCTCTTCTTCCTCTGTATGGTACTCTCTTCTCCCTCTGTACTTTTAACCTTCTTCCATTTCAAATCGAATTCACTTGTTCTCTTTTCTTCGAGACATTTCGTCAAAACTTCCTCCTAGACTTTTCTTCCCTAGAGGAGATTATCCTCTTTAAGGAAGCGTAATTTTCGATCTGGATGCCTGGAACTCGGAAATCGAGACGGCTTGCTGTAATCGACACCCTAGGCAATAGAGTTCGAGTGAAATCGATGAGATAACTCGACAGATTATTATCTTTTATGATTTCATGAATAACTATTATTTTATTTAATTGAATTTAAGAAGTTTTAATAAAGAGTTTTCAGAAAAGTGGGATGTATTCCATAGAATGGTTGAGTTACTTATAATAATTCCTTTGTTGGAATTACTAATTTAGAAAAAATGAAATTAAATTCTATTAAATTTTCAACATGGAGAGAAAAGAACTTTTGATTCAGTTACTACATTTTGTTAAAAATAGGGGAAAAATTCAAATAACTTTACTTTGCCGATCCAACGCCGCAAACGAGTTGCTCCTGACTTATGGAATTTCTTCGTGAAGTTAGAGTTGTGCGAGAATGAGAAAAAAGAAAGTGAATAAAAAAGGTGGGAGAAAGTTTTTCGAAGCGAAAAGTACGTGGTTGCACAAACAAAATGTTAAGCCCTAGTTTCTTTTCATCTATTTCGTTACATTTACAGAATGTTGGCTCGGTTCCACCGCCCGAGGGTTGTATGAAATTCATGCAACATCCTAATTGAAATTCGAGGGCAAAGATCGAAACTAGCCAGTCGATGAAGCAGAGATGGAAGAAGAAAGTGCTGCTGGACTGATTCGCATTTCGAGGGATAGGCAATTGAATATTCCACGAGATACTCTCTGTGCACGGATTGGTCGAGATTTCGCTTTATATTCACTCTTCGTCATCTGCATGTCGAGATTTCCGGCGCGATATTGTCATTCCTTGTAGAGCGAGTTCTTTACGTTAACCCTCTATCGATCAAATCCTTGATCAGTTCGGTCTTCAAACTGCCCTTTCTCAATTTATCAGGGGATCGACTACGTAACTTTACTCATTCCTCATTTTTCACTTTTCACCTGTCAACAAAATCTAAACGACTTTTCAGTTATCACTAAAAAGTTCTGAATGTTCAAATGAACGAATTTTTGTATTTACTGTATTTTAAATTAGAAACATTTTCAAAATATTGATAATTTGCGTTGAAAATAATTCTGTATGAAGAAAATTTGTAATGTGTATTATTATTTTTCGTTGAAACAATATTTGTGCATAAAATAGAATTGGGAAAAAATATTTCGTTCATTTGAACGTTCAAAACTTTTACTATATTTTTCAGTTGATATCAGTTATAAGGATGATTGAATTGATGAAACTGAAGCTTTCAACTTTTATGACAACGAACTTTTTTTTTGTAAAAAGCACGAGACATAAAATTTTATTGAGCTACATGGTTCCATTTCATGTGAAAAGAAGCCCAAAACAGTTTCAACCCCATACCACACTAGGATCACCCCCAAAATCATCCCCTAAGTACAAAAACAGTCATTATAAATTCTCAATCTTCGAGACCTAAAATTTTATGGTTTTAAATGGTCCTATTCAAAGACCACAGAAGTCCAAAATAGTTTCATCCACATAACTCTCTAGGTTCACCCTAAAAATCATCCCCTAACTATAAAAAAATCATTATAAATTTCCTAACTTCGAGACCTAAAATTTTATTGTTTTAAATGCTTCAATTTAATGCCCAAAGGAGTTAAAAATAGTTTCATCCACCTAACTCTCTAGGTTCACCCACAAAATCAACCCCTAAGCATTAAAAAATTCATTAAAAACCCCCAAATTAAAACATTAATAAAGAAAATAATGTCAAAAATTTATTAAGTACTTAATCAAATAATTTGAAATGCAAATTTCTTGGACTTAATCGGATATTTAATGAAACCAGTAAAATAACAAAACTTTAGGTCTAGAAGTTTGGGGATTTTTATTGATCTTTTTTTATGCTCAGGGGTTGATTTACAGGGTGAATCTAGAGGGTTAGGTGAATGAAAATGTTTTTGGCTTCTTTGGACATTAAATGGAACCATTTCGAAGAATAAAATTTTAGGTCTCGAAGTTAGGGAATTTATCACGTTCTTTTGTAGTTAGGGGATGATTTTGGGGGTGAACCTAGAGATTTAGGTGAATGAAACTATTTTGGGCTTCTTTGGTCATTAAATGTGTGTTTAAATTTTTTATGTTCTTCGGGGTCTCCCTCGTCTCTAAAAATTCTGACAGTTCTTTAATGAACGTTCTATAGGAAATAATTTAGGTTTAGAAGATCTGTGTTTTCAAAAAACATTTTTAAAATCTATGAAAGCGTTAGGAGAATTATTTTAGATATTTGAGTCAAATTTTTTTCTAGTGTTTTTGTATGAGTAGAAAAGCCTCAAATATCTGAAGGCCTTAATTAATCTCAGAAGGCCTTAATCAATTGACACGAAATAATTTATACTTCTTAAAGGTCCTAATATACTACTTTTCCATATATTTTTCAAATTCGATTTATAAAATTTGGTTTTTTCAACCCACCCTACTGATCATCCTCAGGAAAAGAGTTTGGTGATCTTTCTCGTTGAATTTTTGTACGCGCAAGAATTTGTACACGAAAAATGTGACAAATGAAAAGCGAAGTGAGAAATGCGAGAAATAAGAAGTGACAAGTGAGAAATGAAAAGTAAGAAGTGAGAAAAGTTACGTAATCGACCTTCAGGCGAACAATTATGCAAGTTTTTCAATAATTTCAAGGGGAAAAGTTTAATTAGTAATATGCATCCTTGGACTTTATTTTCATGGTCATAAAATGATTTAAAACAATAGAATTGGAAAAGAAACTTTAAATTGTAACATAAATTGTCCTTACAAAATTAATTTCAGTTATAGGAAACGTGTGCATATTTCCTTCACGAGTCATTGTAAATGACATATGATTCAGTAGTAACAGCTTGAATGTCTGTGTCCGCAGATATAAACCCTATATACGCAATGTGGCCTGTATAAATCGCAAAGCAAGCTCCGGCAATAGGAACGGCAGTTATGGTCAAGAGGGAATTTATATGATATGCCCTTAAGCAAACGGCATTTGTTTTCATATATATGCTTTGCTTGAAATTACATAAACTTAAATGTACTTTATTCCAAAAGAATTATTTTATATTCAAAAACACCACTAAAGCCTTATTTAATAGTTCACCCTTTCATCGTTCTATAATTAAATTGAAACACATTTTTTCTTTAGACAGCTTTTTAAACGCAAATTTTTTAATTAGACACTTTTTCAATCTGAAAGGAGATTTCAAAGCTATAGAAATTTGTATTTGTAAGTTTTCACAATCTTTTTCCCCCATTGATGGGTTTATATCTGAAGTAAATCTTTTGGTAATAAAAAAATTCCATTGTATTATGTGCACTTAAATATAAAAATGTCACTGTAGCAGCGTCGACATTATAAATTGTGAAGAGGAAATCCCTAGACCATCAAAGTGATAATAACGTGAGTTTACGCGTTGCAATAAGCTCGACAGTTACAACGAGAGCAATTGTCCTTTTGTTTTATATATCTACTGTAAAATATGGCTTTTTAATGACCGGAGAGTTTGATGCTCCACATTAGGTTCTAGAAACTGGGTTTCCGCTTTACACGAATTCAAATCCCTTCTCACTGCAAGTCATTCAGAAGTTTACTTAATGCTTGCCGATTTCGTCAAGTTGACTGACAGTTTACCCAAATTTACGATGGATGTGTTTCCGGTCCAGTGATTTGTGGATCTATCGAGAAATTAGCTATCGATATTGCTTTCCATTTAAAAATCGTCTTCAAAACTTGTCAGGCATCTAACAAGTTAGGTTTAAAATTTAGTTCGTTTTGGAAACTCGTAATTGAAATTATGTAATTGTTTCAAAAGATATTCTACAAATTTCCAACTTGTACAGAGCAGACTTACAAGAAATTCGGAATTGATATGATTTGCTGGGAATGTACCTGTCCTTTTATAACAAATTCTATTTCGCAATTAAGCATCGATCCTGAAGTGCGAGTAATTCCTTCGCTCTTTATTGCCAGAGAAAGTAATTAAGGAAACGGATAATGGAGTTCCTTTTTACGATACTTGCCCTCCGAGAATCAGCCAGAAGCTAATGTAATCTCTTTTAATTGGCACGATAGGCAACTTCTTATTCAAAGATATTTTCTACTAATCTATTATTCGGTAATAGTAATCAAATACTTGTTATTTTCTGAACTTTTGTCTCGTTATCCTTCGGATCGTTACCTCCTATTTAAAAATGGTTTCCCTGTTTTTGTGAGTCTTCTTCTCATTCTTCTAAAAATATTCAATTTTTAAATCATACAAATTCTTTACATCAAATATCTTCTTTGCATCAAATATCTTCTTTGCATTGCTATTTATCTCAATTTGTTACTCCAGGCGCAGAAGATAAGATCAGTTTATGAACGTGGAAACCGTTCCTGTGTCTGGAAATTTCACGCGTCTTTCTCGACATAAAATCTCCGCAGTCCCAGATGAATATCAATAACAGATTCACTGCTGAAAGATAGCTAGACTAGCTCTTAAGATCTATATTTTTAGATATCTCTTTATTCTCACAACTTGTATTGCTTTGTTCCTGATATTCTGCATGATGATATTGCTCAAGGAATATTGTCAGGAAAATTCTACTGAAGAAACGTGCATTATTTCGAATTTCCGTGCTCTCTAATTGCATGCGATTAAAAATTATTGCAAGAGAATACGCGCTCGCTGGATTAAACAATTCAGCGTTAAAAAATGTTCAATTTCAGTTAATAAGAATTCGTAATTTAAAAATGTCTATCAGCAAAGCGCGGAAACATGAAAACATAATTGTCTTGCAAGCTTATTTATTTATTAAAAGCCCCAAAAGGCTTTCAACAAAATTAAAATACTCCTCGGTAATCTAAAAGTAAATTAAAACAATTTTCCAGAAAGTTATCCTGTCGCATTTTATGCTTTTCACAATCATTTTACGCTTTTTATAATGCAAAAACAATTTAATCGAAAATAACGAACTAGTTACGGAACTCTCACCAGATTTCGTTTGTTTTTTTTTTTTTCTAAGAAATTTCAAATAGGATTTAAGCAGAATATCAAAGAATTGAATAAGCTCCCGAAAATGAGGAAGGAAATGAATATAAAGTACGTACTATGCATTTTAGAGAGGAGAGCATTGTGTTAAGTCTTCTGGGTGGTGCATTTTTTTCCTTTTCTTTTCCTTTCATCATCTTCATTCTATGGCAAAACCAGAGGACTTTCAAAGAGCTTTCAATGCCTAATCCAAGTTTATTTGTCTATGTATATATACATTTATATATATATATAAAAACAATCTTTCTTCTCTCAGCTTAACGAGTCGCTGGTTTATCTACCTCCTCTCCAATCTTATCTTACTCTTCTCTAGACTATCAGGATATCCCCAAAAATGCTGCTGTATCCCATTTTTTGTACGCGGCTTTCGCTTCTCATTAAAGGAACTCGTAGATGAGTAGAAAACACTTCGATCGTACCTCATTATTCATCCCATTCTACTTTTTGCCTTATTTCCCTCTGTGATTACTACAACAAATCTTCCTCTTCTTTTCCTTCCCTTTGGGATCTCGCTCATTTATCCCCGAAATTCGAAGCCCGGACTCGTCCCTTATGACTTCAAATATTGCAAGGTGCTTTATATTTTCTTTTCTTTATTTTATTTTACTTATTGTGACGTTGAGAGTAAGGTCTTTTGTTGCTATTGTCACTTTACCTCCTTTGTTGGTCATGGATGAACTGACTAAAGGGAGCTTCTAAGTGACACTTGCAACTCTTCTATTGTTGGGAGCTTTTTTTATGTAGTATATTTAGCTCTTCATTTTGATGTTTCATTGTTCAAGTCAATGTTTCATTGTTAAATTTTAGTCAATTTATAACTTTCTGTAATTCTGAACTTTCCATAAATAAAATTATAGGAGTTTCAGGCCATGTTGCTTCTTTTTCAAAATAAACGTGCAACTATTTAAAAACCCATTTTTTGGAAAAATATTTATCACAGCAGAAATTTTTCCATAACTTAAAATTCTACTTGATAAAAGTTACAACTTTTGTTAATTTTTTTTCAGTAAAGAAACATTTGTTTTTTTAATTCGATAAAACAATCAAATAAAGAAATTTATGTTGACGTTTGAAAATAAGACTAATTTACATTAATGTAAGTATTTTTTACAACCTTCTGCCAAGTGTAATATCGGAGTAGTCGAAAGCAGTTCTTTTACCTATAAAAAAAATACATAAATATATTAAATATGAGTTATATCCGTAGAATCGATTTAAGCATATAATTAAAGACCTAAAAAAATCAAAAGGGAAAAACTTCTGACGACTACGAGTGCTAATTGGAAAACTTAGCTCGTAGTCCAATGGCTTGAAAAAGTGGGAACGACTTTCTCAAATTGAACAGCTCATTATACAGTTTAAAACCTAATAAAATGCGGCCTTTGAAGGTATTCGCGGCGTTTGTCAAAGGAAAGATCAATTAGCGTAGAATCACGAACATGTTTTCCTGTTGTTCGCTTTGTAAATTCAAATTGGAAGCATGCCCTTTATCACACAGCTACGTATAATTTGGTCTCTGTCCCCTCATCGACCTTTCCAGTTTCAGTAGTGTAATCAAGACTTTTTGTGAAATTTTAATTTAAAAATTCAATTACCTAGTGAGCTAATTATCAAAACGAATTTGCACCGAGAGGCTTTATTCTTAATAGGAATAGTTTACCTAGACGGATTTTTATGAAAGTGAGATTTTTTCTTTTATTTTGAAATAAAAGAGATGTGGAAAAAAGACAGAAGTGAGTGTAATAGTCACGTTTTAGGAAGGAACATTATTACGGTTTTTCTCATCCATGGCACAGCTTATTAGTCCCAAGCAAGCTACTCATCTTCGTTTGACTCGTAATTACTATGAACGCGTAGGTGTACAATGCTCGTATAGAGCCTATTCATCAGAGTGACCACCCTTCATTTAATTCTTTGTTCTAACGTCACCTCGGTTTTACACGATCGATCCTCCCAGCATTTTAACTACAGCTTTCATTCATTCTTTCTAAATTGATTTTAATTTCATTGTTATACTTCACTATTTTCGATAATAGTAGATTCAGCATTAAAAAGCAGGATCAGCAGGATAAAGGTTTCAATGATTCATTTTGTATGAGAACAATTTAAAATGATTTTCTTTTAGAAATTGCCCGATTACATTTTAATTTACATTTTTTATGGAGTTTTGATGGAGCCGTGGACAGTTTTCCCTAGTTCTAATGTGGTCCTGATTTGGAAAACTGGAAAGGACCCCACAAAGCGCGTTACACTCTTACTGGTATAAATATCCCACCTAGGGAAAATATATCACCTGATATATACCCCATCAGAATTAAAAAACTATAATTATATCGAAACAAGTGGTTTTAAAGGATTTTTAAAGAATTTAAAAATAATTGACGGGAGCTTCTAGATTTTAGAGTAATTAAAATTTTTTCAAATATTTCAAGAGATTTAAATAATATTAAAGAATTTTCAAAAGATTTCAAGTGATTTTAAGGAATTTAAGGGGATTTCAAGAAATTTCAAGTGATTCTAGGGAATTTAAACGGGTTTATACATATTTTACAAGATTTCAAAGATATCAAGATATCCTAAAGGATTTCAAGGTAATTTAAAGCGATTTAAATAGATTTCAAGTGATTTTAAAGAATTTTTAAAGAATTTCAAAAGAATTCAGATGAGTTCCAAGATTTCAAAGTAATGTACGCGTTTTGTTATTTTTTTTCAAGGGATTTTAACTGATATTAAAAAATTTTAAAGGATTGTAAAAGAACTTCCAACAATTTAAGGATTTTTAAGAATTTTCACGATATTTTGAGTGATTTTAGTAAATTTGAAACGATTTCGAGAGACTTCATAAAAAAAAATTCAAAATAGTTTCAGGATTTTCAATTATTTAAAAATATTTGTAAATATTATAAGGGATTTTTAATGATATTAAAAAATTTCCACGAATTTAAAAATAATATGAAAAAAATTAAGAATTTTCAAGAAATTCCAGGTATTAAAAAATGTGAAAAGATTTCAAGAGATTTCAAGTGATTTTGAGAAATTTCAAAACATTCAAAAAAGTTTAAAGATTTCAAAATAATTTGAAAAACAAAAAATCTTTAGAATTCTTTAAAATCTCTTAAATCTCTTGAAAGCTACTCAAAGTACTAAAAATTCTTGTAATTTTTTAAAATCTCTTTAAATCTCTAATTTTTAAAAATGTTGAACAAATTATAATTATAAAATAAATGTAGTTTAGTAATAATTTTCATGAAAACCTGTTTACAGTTCATAGAAATATACCCCTGTTATCTACAATATACATATTAGTTAATTCCCCAACATATAAATAACATCTTTTATATTTTCATAGTAAATAATCAAATATGGAAAATGTTGTGATTTTCCTATTTTTATTCGATATTTAGTTTGCCTCATAAATGCCTGATTATATAAAAATATTTTTATCAAGAATAGAAATGTCGACCTGGGCCTCGTCAGAAATCTATTTTAAAAAGGGTTAAAGGGGAAATTTCTGCACAGGCCTAGCTCTTCATCTCTTCATCTCTTCATGCTGTTCTTTTGCTCATAACACATAAAAATTATATTTATTGTTAACCGTAATAATAAAAATAGTAGCATTTTCTCAAGTTGACGTAACTATAAAGGAGAAAAGTTTTAAGTAGTATGAGCACGGTTGTGTCAGACGGCGTAGAGGGAATCCTTACCCTTATGGTAACTGTTAGTGCAATATCGTGTTTCCATATATTCTACGTTCTGCTCTACTAAGGTGAATTCACCCTGGATTTTGTAGTTTGAAGCTCCACTAGTAAATTTCAGAATGTCCTATTTTCAAAACTTGAGAAAATAGAAAACAAATCTCTCCGCTTTTAATATTTTAATTTGAAAACCTTAAAAAAAACTTGGGACAAACTATGAAACATTAATCGAACACGTTATAGTCTAAAGCAATTGAATCAATTTTCCAGTGGAATCCGAGCACATTGAGGTTTGAAGATACGTTTCAGTTTAGGAGAGTTCGATAATTAATTTGTAACTGCAAGATACTCTGTTAAGTTTAAGTCCGATAAATCTATGTAACTTTAATAGATTGTCGAAAGCAGACAGCAATCTCTTGAAATGAGATTCATTCCGCATAATTGCACTCGACCTCCAAGGACTTAATCAAAACGCCTAAAGCTCTGACTCTACTAATTAAACTGATGATATCGACTGCTTTGAAGATATTTTTCTTTCAAATTGGTTCAATTTGTCAGTCATTTCAAATTATGCTGTACAAGATCTACAGCTCCTATGTGAAAAGTATTCACAAACCTTAATAGACTCTAAAAGATTAAAATTAACTTTAAAATTCTCAATCACTCCTGTTTCTCAGAGATAATTTAGATATTAACTGATAAGGATAAATTTCTGATTATCTTCTACACTTTCTGCAAATGCGATTTCTTCCGATTGCTTATCTTACCTCATTTGCATCATGCTATTTATTTTAAATGTTCCTTCTTAGATATGTATAAATAAATTTAATTTCCCTAAGTGATCAGATAATTCTGAGTCAGTATTTTGTGCAAGTTGCAACTAAGTACAAATATGTGTTTAGACACTCACACGCACAAACTTTTGCGAGAGTATTACTATGTACTTGGAGTTCACCCCTGTCTGGAGCTTCTTATTCAAATGGGGAACGTTAAAAGGAGCCCTCGGTGTAATTAGCCCTCTGGTGGTCTCAACTCCTCTCCATTCAATGTGCTATGTGGCTCTATACGTTAGAATAGGAAAGAAGGATATCCTTAGGGAATGAGAATTGCCTCAGGCTAGAAGAGGGCTGGCATTGCAAATTATCCTTACTCCCTACGAGAATATAACACTGTGTAGCCGAAGGAGAGCGTTTGTCACGTCCCATTGCTTTCAACCAATTTCAGCCCAGAGCAAAGTATCAACCTTATCGGCAGGGATGAGAATTTTATCTATCTTTCATCTTCTCTATAACTACACGAAAGAGATCAAATTTCCTACCAAATTACTTAAATATAAAATACCACTTAAGGGTATCGGGCTCAAGTTCTACCCTCAATATTCATTCCTTATTTTATTTAAAAAAATGGCAGAATTCGATATTTTTTTTTGTTAAAATAAAAGTGAGCTGAAAAAATGGCTTTAATATTTTAAACATTAAAAAAAAGGTATTAAAACCAGATATTTTTTGCTCGGTAACCACACGCATGTTTAGAATGGAAGTACTGCTATGTTGCAAAAATATAGGATAAACTGCTCGGTGAATGGCCACATAATCTGTGAACGACTCTCTTAAAAAAAGATTCACGGTTATGGAAATGAACGATAAAGTTATGATTAACATCTCAGCATCGAATTTTAATATTTCTTGAATAAAATGCAGAGATTTAATGTTTAGTTTAGAGTTTGAGTCCAGCAAATCTTGATCTCTTTTTCCAATTTTTTTAAACTCAGACTAGTAAATCAACATGCGTGCTAATCGCGCGATTATTTTGTGTTCCTTCTTACAACTTCAAGTATCCCAGATTTTCAAGTCATTTTGTGACACCAGTTTTTTAGAGAGGAATTTCAAAAAGTTTCTAAGAATTTTAAGGAATTTTGACGATTTTCAAGTAATTTTCACTAAGTTCAAAAGAATTTTAGAATTTATAAATTATTTTGTAGAATTTTAAGGGATTTCAGGATATTTCGTGGAATTTTAAAGAAATTCGTGCAATATTAAGAGATTTTAAAAAGAATTTTAAGGGATTTTAATGGATTTTGACTATTTTTAAATGATTTTAAGAGAATTTAAGGGATTTTTATGATTTATAAAATAATTTAAGAGTTTTTGATGAGTTTTATTAAAAATTTGTGAAATTTAAAAGGTTTTCATGGCATTTTATGAGATTTCTTATAATTTTAAGGAATTTGAAGATATTTTAGAATTTTGAAGGATTCGTGGAATTTTTTTGAGGATTTCTAAGAATTTTTAGATATTTTCACAAATTTTAACGAATTTTAAGAGGTTTCTAAGAATATTTTAAGAGATATTTTAACGAATTTTGAAGGATTTTGAAATGTTTTGTAAAGTTTTAAAAGACCATCAAATCAACATGTACGCTATTTTTTTTTACAATTTCTAATTATTCAAAAGCCAATCAGGTTTGCAGTAACAATGTATGCGAGATTTTCGAGACATTTCGTGAAACCATTTTTTTAAGATAGGAATATGCCTAACAGCATTGATGATGTAAAAATCAATTCTCGAATTATATTCGAAAAACAACCCGCAGAGAAAGAAAACTGCATGAATGCATTCATGGAAAAAAAACCTTCATGGAGAAAAACTTCCGGAACAGAGTAACGTATGAGTATCGGACGTTCTGTGAATTTCCTTCTCAAGAAATCATGTTTTTTACTAGGGATCATTTCTATGAATAATATACCGGGTATGTGTGTACGTGAAGAAAATGGCGATTTTGTGAGTTGAGGAGCAGGAATACTTAAGATACCAGAAACTGTAGAGGTTGACTGGAAACCCTGGGAATTAAATTAAAGTACCAATGCCCTTCTGTGATTGATGCGAAGGAGCACTGCTGTCTTCGAAAATCCTACCACTTGCACCTCTGCTGACGAAAGGTGATTCATCCCTAGGGATGAATCACCATAGGGACCATAGCGTAACTACTCCGTAAACTCGAAAATGAATCATCCAATTCAAGTCCTATCATGCGAATTCGAATTGAAATAGAAATTCTTTGGAAGTCCCTATCACCCTTTCACTGAACCAACAGTTACAGCACAGTTATGCACTCAATTAATTTTCTACGCTCCAAATGAATAGCTCCCAACTTAAATCATCAAGATATACTTCTTGGATCTTGCAATTTGTTGCCAATAAATTATACATTTTTGTGAAAGTGAAATGAAATATATGGATAGAAATTTTCTTCCTTTCCTCCGTATAGTAGAATGGACTATGTGGGTTACAGGAGGATTGTCGCCATTCAACAACAAAACAATGGCGACTACATAAGGCACGTCCGAGAATTGTAATTTGCATAGTCGCCTAAATTGTGTGGTTATACGTTTCCACGACATATTAGCACTTAGATTAAGATATTATTGTCAAAACAAGAAACTTAATCCCTTGGGGTTGAGATTAGTTCCTTAATTACATGTTGCAGATTATATTATATAATATATTTTATAATATAAAAGCAAAATGAATAATCTTTTCGAAAGAGGTATTGTTTGCTTTGTGGCACGTTAGAGTATAATACGGTACAGTTTGCTGGCAAGTAATAATTATGGTTCATAGAACCGCCTCGACTTCAGTTAAGAGGATCTTAATTGTCTATGTAAGACTACCTCTTGTACACCGGGTCAACCGGTGGCCACATTCTGACCAATAGAACCTCAAATCGCATTACGTTTCTCCTTCTCAAATACCGTCTGACCTGTTAAATCTCGGCTTTCTCTCTTGGTGTTCTAATTAATTACTTTTGTACAACTGAAAGTCGTTGACTTGATTTGGTTTTTTATATTAAACTATAATAAGTAATTACTTAGATGTACACGTTATTGAAAACATCATTCTGACTCAATTTAGGAGCTTGTCGTGACGTCAATTGCTGCATCTGCAATACAGTTTCTAAGCAAGTATCCGTGAACTGGCTAAAGTTCCAAACTGTCTGAAACTGAAGAGACGGAAAGGGAGATCACGCTTTAGAGATCCGAAAATTGATTCAAGTGCCTGAGAACTTCTGACCACGTCAAAAACTTGGATCAGACAGATCTCCAGGATTGTTTTCTTAACGTCACAAAACGAATTTCTTGCAATGGCGCTTTTTCCATTTTCCGTTATCGAAAACTTGCAGACTATCCCTCTCTCGATTTTACGTGCCAGTGATATCCTCAAATCTCAGGCACATAAAAATATATCATTTTCTGGGGCAAAGTGAGATGAATAGAAAAATAAATTTGATATCAAAATACTTTCTTTATTAACTTTAAATAAAGAAGAAATTGTTGAAAAGATATTATTTTCCCAGTTTAGCGTTTGCATATAATTTATTAGTATTTGATTAATAACGAATTACCCCCAGGGGATGTGACACCTCCCCCCGTAGTTCAAGCATGGATTTGAAATATAATTATGATAATCTAATCTTTGGAAGTCATCTAAACAAAACATTTGCCCTTAACAATCATCAATTCAGTTAAATATAATGAGGAAAATTATTATAAACGTAATGAAAATTATTATGAACGTATTTTACTTTAACTTAATGATCAGGAAAAAGTTACCCCAAAAAGATACCTTCGAATACTCTAATATAAGAAAATCCTCTCTGAGACATGAGGAGGCCAAGTTATGAAGTCTCTCAAGATTTTTTATAACATATTTTACATAAAAGAACATTATAAATCACGATAACTTAGCTTTAATGTGGCTTTACCCATACACGTGTAATATTTTTTTACATTCGGATGTTGGTTTTTTTATTTAAAGGAGGGGTACAAAGTTAATAAGGATTATAATTCTCTTGTACAATATATAATATTCCTTTCTATATCTAGTCTATATCTAGATATTCCTTATCATATCTAGTCAATTTTCCCTTTAATAAAAAATGATCTAAGATATTGGGACCCGATTTAGAATGTTTTCTTATTTTAGGGATAAGGGCGAGTTGGGACGAGATCAAGGGTTTGAATATTTCATAAAGTACCCTCGTTTTTGATAAGTTTTCCTGCCATTATGAATGGTATGAAATGATAAGATTTAAAATATAATATTATGTAACACCGAAATTCTTTTATTTAAAAGTGGTTATCACTTCCAATTCATAATTAAGGCGAGTTTAGTTATGCTAAATGCTATTACAATAAAATTTTCCAAAAATTATACTAGAAATAATTTTATCGTCTTAAATGAATTTGGAGTTGAGTTGCCAATATTATTGACCTGAAAAAATGTGAAAAGTTGTTGTAATTGTATAACTGGTGGAAAAAAGTCAATAAGAAACACGAGCTTTGGGAGAAGCCGAAGTAAAAGTCAAAATTACCTTTTTTACGGAACGGTAAACTCGAAATTCAATTATTCTGTAAAAGAACACTCTTTCAAGTTGATACTGTGTATCGACCTATCAGTCTCGAGGAAAGAACGAGAGACGAGGAGAGAAATGCCTCCAGCTAGGATTAAGCATGTTGTTGCTTGGTCACGTTGAAGGCGACGTTAGAGAAGTGAGATGACCGAGAGCGTCGACACGAGAACACGTCTAGAGGGTTTTAAATTAATTTGGCTCACGTACCCCTCTTGCCACCTCCTCACGTTCATTTTTTCAACTCACTAGTGGAACGGAGATTACAGGAACTTGCACTCGTTATAATAACAGGTTCGCAAATTTTTCCTCTCAGATATTAGCACAGGCACTGCCTCTGCATCGTATCAAAGGAATTTTAAAATTACTTCTCATCTTTTTAAATTTTAATCTCTTGTTTCAGCGCTTCGAAAGTAATAAACTATTTTCATCCATTTATAAATAAAATCGCATTAAAGCCATTAATGTCTGAGTTGGAGGAATTTTAGTCTAAAATTGAAATAAAATTCTTTCCTGTTCTTATTTTAGAAATTCTCGAGAAAAATGCAAAAATAACTTTAACATTATTTAAAATACTATATAGAATTATTGTTATAATTACTTCTTCTCCAAAGAAATTAAATACCATTGTTTTTCTTTTCTCTTCTTTTTATTGTCTAGATCTTCCTTTCGCATTTTACAGCTTTCATAAATTTCAATATACTAAATGCAATTCGCTGACATTGAAATGCACGTCTTGCAGAGGAATTCTTTAAATTTCTTGGCTTTTATCCCTATACTCTCTCAGAATAAAATTGACAGACTATAGATAGGAGAAAATAAAAATGGTACCTACATTCCAATAATATCTATTGTTATAAGTCAGCAAAAGCTTAAAGTATATTCTTTATTGTACATTTCACAGTTAAAAATACAAAACCATCGACCCCTTTTTTCTCAAAGATCAACGGATAAATAAAAACTAAATATCATGGTAACCTTCCAGTAATGAAAGAAGGGGTGAAGTGCGGTAGCTTCATAAATTAAAATCCCTTTGTGGAGCTTCCCTAGACCTCTTGTCATTTACATTGATCCTGGGTGTTCTTTCTCTTCCGCTTTTTTTCTTCTTTCTGCCTCGAGGGAGCGACAAATACTAATTAAGCAGAAAAATATGAGCCTTCAACGAGCTTGGCCTCTCGCGGAGATTAGGTCCTGGTCTCATTAGCGGCTGGCCCCATTTTTGTTTCTCTACTTATGCAAGTTGAAACCGCGAAAATGAAAACCATCTTATCGCAAATCCGCCTTCACTATCTTGGAACGGTTCCTCTTTACGAGCATGACTGTCTGCTAAATCGCGAAAGGGGCGGTTCGGGGTAGAAAATAAAGCTTCGCAAAAATACATGCGCGGAGTAAAGGAACGAACAAATAAAACTTTGCTTCTGGATCCCCGTAAAAGTCGCTTTTTATTCAAATAAATTAGATTACTTTGAAAATTTTACCCTTCGAGTTTTCGAGAATAAATTTTACCCGTTTCTCCCTTTTACCGTCATCTTTTCCACACCCTCTTCTCCAACCCCCTTTTCCCATCCACTTTTTTGAATCCCTTTCCAATCACTTTTTCCAAATCACTTTTTCTCCCTTTTTCACCAGCAGAATAAAAAAATAAGAATTATCACGTGCAGACATTGCCTTTGTTCCCTATTTAAGGTCAGACTAAGTTTTGCCAAATCAGGTCCCGATTAGCACCAGTAATGATAAAAAAAAACTTTTATTTGCTGAAAAATAAATTAACATTTTGTTAATATTTTGTCTTGACTCTGTCAGATTTTCATATTTAGATCCTTACAATCTAAGAAGGATATATCCTAGGTAGAAGTTGTTTGTAGCTGGTAACTTTTTGGAGTGATATTTTTCGTCTCTAAAAAGCAGGATCAACCCGAGGGCCAAAATATAGGGTAAACTCCTCTTTCTTCACACGTTAAATCAGCTTCTTTCTCTCCCCAGGTGGAAAATTACAAACGGCAAAGTGCTGCGCCAGTGCTGCTGCAAGTTTTCGAGTGCTGGCAGAGCGCTGGCAGAAGCCCGGCTTAAGCTTGGCGTAGTGGTGGTAGAACTCCAAAAGGTAAGACCACCGCAGCACTGGCCACCAGCAAAGTGCCAGCACTCGTTATCAGTCTGCGCCAGTGCTGCCGCAAGACTTTGAGTGCTAGCAAAAATGCACTTTAAGCACTGGTTATTATTATTTAAAAATATGCACTCAAAGCCTATTATGGATCCTTATTATACACGCAATAAAATTGTTGGGGCTATAAGAATATTACAATAGGAGCTGAGTTAAATAAAAATTGAAAAAAATGTCTTAAAAAAAATATTAATTAAGAACATGGTTTATTCGCAATTATATTATGGATATTCTTATAACTAATCGTTATTTGTAAATTTTATCGCATATATAACAAATAAAATTTCGCACGCAACGCGGGGGGAATCGAACGCATGACCTACGGGACGCGAGTCCAGCAACCTAACCATTACCCTAAGCTCTCGAGATGAGGGTAACACATTTCTTCCACGGTATATTCAATCCGAGCATACACAAATATTAAATTGAACCGCCGGATTGTAAAAGGGCATATAAAATATTTTAGTCCGAGCACAATGACTTCTCACCCCTTTTAAAATTTTTTTTAAACATTTATGTTGTAAAATTAATTTCCAGTAATTCCTTTGCTTGCATAATATCAAAAATAGATTAACTGGTAAAAGTATATTGCCCTTGAAAATAATCAAAAATAATCTATTATTTTTTAGTAATGATACATTATTTTAATATAAATTGCAAATTTAGGCCTATATTTCGACTCGGGAGCTCTGATAGATTCTGTTTCGAATTTTTTTATATATTTATAATATATTATATAATATACTGATTAATTGACAACAATAAAGGGACAATACTGTACCAGTGCCGTGCTAGTACTGTGGCGACACTTGGTGTTACTAATACATCAATTGATTGCCAACTCTAAAGGGTCCAATACTTGTCCAGTATTGTGACAGTATTGTGCCAATGTTTGGCATTACTCATAATTTGGTTACTTGCCAGCACTGGCAGTCAGTGCTGCGTCGGTACTAAAATAATGCTACGCCAGTAGTATGACAACACTTGGCGCAATACTGACATTCAGTGCTGCGCCGATGCTAAGACAAGACTATGCCAGTAGTGTGCCAACTCTTGGCGCAATACTGACAGTCAGTGCTGGCATTACTGTCCCCGTACAATTGACATAGCACTGTGCCGGTTGTAAGAATTGGCAGAACACCGACTTTTCCACCTGGGTCGCGCCCCTTTTCCCTTTCTAAACTAGGATTATGCCTCGCTTATGATATCCCTCTCAGCTGTAAGTTGAAAACTTCCGGTTTCCTGAAGGAGCATTTGTCAAAGTGTGTTATATAAACTTTGATTGGTTTGATTTTTCTCTGACAGTTTAGAAAAAATGCTGAAAAAATAGTTTTTTCGGAAAAAAAAAACAGAAAATTTGACAGACACTTAAGTGATAAGATCACTTTTTTCCCATTATGACGAGGAAAATAGGAAAAACTTTTGCACTTTATTTTTTGCTATTACTTTTCAACTTCCTTACGCTTATCTTCTTATCTACTTCGTATTTTCATTTGCATTACAATGTTAATGTAGCTGAAAGAAGATTCCAATTTTCTCTAACCGATAAGGAAAACTGGAATTTGAAAATGCTTCCAATTTTACAGGAGAGAAAAACTTGTGAAAGCACGTTTAGTTTGAAACTGATATCGACATTCCCTGGGAGCAATATATTTAATATTATACATCCACAAGATTACCATCCCATGCAATCCGTGAACGTTACCTAGTTGATCATAAATTGATCGTTTAGATCCTGTTAGTTTTGAAGAGGAAGATTGTAAGATTATATTTTACTAAAATTAATACGAAATACATTAAAATTTTTGTCAGATTCTTTAAATTAATAAAACTTGTTTTTATATTTATATATATTTATATGTTATTTATATATTTTTATATATTGAAGTTCTTTTAAAATTGAGACCTTTTTTCGAGATTATTTTGATTTTTTTTTAGAATAATTTTCAATAAATGTATCGATGGAGAGGTTCGCGGGTTAATTTTCACAATATACATAGAACGACCGGTATGAAAAAATAAAATAAAATCTTAAAGTTTGTTTCTTCATTCAGCTCATGTTGAATCCAAAGTTAACAGAACCAGAACCTGATGCAGTAAATTTATTTCACTGATTTATCGAAAGATTAAATTACACCGGGCATCGTATGTCGGTTTGACAAATGACCGAGCCTTTTAATCCAACGTGCCAACTTCAGCCGAGTTGACCAGCCCCACTGGCAAGATTCATTTAGTAAAAAATTCCGACGAGTTCCTGTTAATTGAATGCCTTTGTTCAATAGCCACTGCGATTCATAACAACAAAAAAAGAATCAAATGAACAATTCTCCTAAAGTTTAGATTTCTCTATGCAATATGCAAACAAATAAGAAGTCTTTAAATTTTTAATCCATGCAATATTAAAAATATTATTTTTAAACTCTTTTTCTATTTTTAATCTTGAATGCTAAGAAAACGGAGTGCTTATTTTTAGAGAAAGCGATCATAAACGTGATTTTTGAAATGTCTAGGAATAGGACGAGAATACTCTCCTGAAAGTAATTTCCTGCAACACCGGAAGTGAGATAGGAACTGGTCCTCGGCTATCCAGTAGGCACTTGGAAGTTCAGAAATGTGGACGTGAGCCTATATAGTCCTTATATCATTGTCGCGTCAAAAACAAGCTCAGTGAACATTTCTTGAAATAATAACCCTGGTTGCAGAACAAGACGATACAACTTGTACAACAAATCTCGCCTACTGGCAGAAAACAAGTCTCAAGTTCGTTATCGTTTGGAAGCAGACTTCTGGTATGAGAAAACGCACCCATTCCTATTCCTTCCTGTGACTTCCTGTTTTCCCTCTCTTAGTATCTCAGCTCTTGAATATCTCTTCGCTTATGCCTCGCTTTTTCCTCACGGGTAAAGGAAATTACATTATCACGTTTATCCGAACACTTGAGGTACATTTCTTTCTTACATTTCTTGAAAACCAGTTTTCATAACATATTTGTAAGGAAAATTTACAACTACATAGGTCTTGTTTTAAAAAAAAAAAAAAAAATTAATAAATAATAATTTAGACACATTATTTTTTCTTTGGATTGCAATTGTGAGATCTGTACATTTTGATTACGAAACGAAACGAAGATTACGTTTAAGTACGTAAGATAAAATGAAGAGTACGTATTTTAATTTTCGACTTAATTACTCTTTTCGAATGAATCGAGAAACGGATAGTCAATTTGAAGGATAAAGTAGATAATTCGAGTAAGCTTCTCAATTCCTCTCTCTGTGTTTCCATAGTAACCTTTCATGATTCCGCTCCCAAAACCTCTTCTTTCCCTTTCATTATGTACTTACTATCATCAACAAATCTTCCAAACTTTCTTCTGTTTTATCTCTTTCATTCCTTGACTCACTAGCTCGCTGTAATTAAAATTCTCGAGATCTTTACGAGTCTCGTACTTTTATCTTTTAGTACCTTTTAATCGTTCCATCACCTTGTACAAATACGATGAAAAGATCAAAAAAACTGTTTACATTTGATTCCATCAACTCTAAATCTAAATCAGTAATCTAAATCTAAAGCAGTAAAAATTGTAATTGTAAAATTGCTATTAAACTAAGCTTTTCAGTTCTATCTTATTAATTCTTAATTCTTTAATAATATGACGCATTTTCAAAAGTTTTAGAATATCTGTCAGCATAACTACTAGAAATACTATCAGAATACTTTTCAGAATAATTTACATATATATTAAATACGAGATGTGCAGAAAAAATCTTTATGGAATATGATAATGGAAGAAAGCGAGAAAAAAAAGAATCCAAGTTTATAGTCAGTTTACCCTCAACTAATACAATCTTTTTAATTTTTGAAAAAGAGTACATTACACCTGTTGCATCCATTGAATTTCGCTGTACAGGTTTTGAAACATCCATGTTTAGAAAATATACGAGATTATTTACTCGATGACGCGCGCCTTCAATTCCATCTGGAAACTCTTATTGAAACTCTTTTTCGCGAACTTTTTTTAAAATCAGATTAAATATCTCGAGTCTTAAAGCGAAATTAATAAACGAGAAAAGTGCAACTTTTAGACATTTCTGCTGTTCCAGAGATTCAAATATTTCCATTAAGTCTCTAACTTATTTAAAAGGAATGATGAGAAATTTAATTGGATCGAGACATTCCAAAAGCAAAAAATTACACTTTGATATTGCATTTTTATCAGATTAAAAAAAATAACTCAGTTTTCATTTAGTGAGAAATTCCGAATGTCAATCAACTCGGAAAATTTCATTTATTTGAATTTGTTATTATATTTTTTGGTTGTTATTATATCATTCGTAGACGAAATAAACATTAAGCTTGATCAGGGACAAAATCTGAATGCAGTATTAAAATATAGCCGCGTTTGCAGAACTGCAGAGAAAACTACTGGACGTAAAGCACAGAACGGGAGGAAAAGTAAAGATAAAAGTCGTTCTGGTCAAAATCGATAGTTTCACTACATAAGCTGGAATGTGCAACAAAACCACACGTGTTAGCCTTTTCTAGATGCAGTTTACGAAGAATACAATTTTTCGTGGATATTCCCCCCCCCCCCCCTCTTATGACAGAAAGTCTTCGCTTCTTATAATGTTCACAATCAATAAGTTGTCTGCATTCTTCGCTCAAAGACAATACTTTCTGTTCTTGCATATGTACATTGTACACAAATACACTGCCAGGAAAACCGATACTAATATCAAGAATCTTGTATGAAATATTACGAAATTTGAGACTCCATGAATAGAAAGCCAGTGAAAAATTGATTAACCTGCATGCGAATATTTGAATTCTTAGCATGAAGAAAAAATTAATGTAAAATGACTTGCTTGGAGAATATACGAGTATGAGGCCTATATCCATGTTTTCAATCTTTGCAGTATTCACAAAAAAATGGCGAGATGAAGGAGAATCCATCTCTAACTCATTTTCGGAAAAAATGGATATAAAATCCCTTTATTATGAAACGCCTCATATAGTTGTCTTGTCTTTTAGAAAAACTAAAGACCGACTTTTATACATAGAAAATGTCGCAAGCATTTTTTAAAATTGCGAATAAACGAGAAATAAATCTCCATTTTGCATGTGAGAAAATTGGCAACTTAAAAGCATATTTTTGAAATCTCTGTGCCAAAGCGAAAACGGCTTGGCAATTTCGTTAAGCGGCTCGTGCCTCACCTCGTTGCGCTCATGCTCACAATTGCATTGAAACACTTCCTCTAGAAATTACGTAGCGGAAAACATTTTATTAAATTAATATAGGTTCCTTTTGAATTCTCATAATAAGTAGAATAAATCTATAATTTCTCAAAAGTAAGAGATAAATTTTCAAATTAAGGCAAAATTTTGTTTCACTGAGAATAGAACTTGAGAAACTAAATTGCCGACTCTACTGTAGATCTTCAACTTTTCTTTCAAAGATCGCGTCTGTTTTCGAGTCTAGAGGACAGTAACAATTTAATATAATACGTCGCATTAAAGTACTCTCAATAAGGAAACTTTCAGAAAATGAACTGAAAGTGTTTTCAAAAGGGATAACAAGATTAATATCAAAAAGTTTCTCGCGGCCAAGCAAAGAGAGTTTTAAAAAGGAAGCTTTGAAACTTGAATTACCTTTCATCAAGAAAAATTACCAGAACGAGACTAATTAAGTTTTTTTCGTAATGCTAATAGATGTCAAATTCCCTGGCTGTGTAACTCAATTAAATGAAGCCAACTCTTTAATTAATAATTCTTTTTTTTCTCTAAAGTTTTTTAACTGGGTTAAATAAGAGATTAGAAAGGCATAAATTAACAGGAATATAATTTTAAAGGCAGTACCTTTAAATTCATTATATTAACTCCATACGTTAAAGTAGGGCGAACGATTCCAATATCCGAATAGAGGGTAATTAAAATCTAATTTTTAACGAATACGCTTTCTCCGTTGTTCCTAGCTTTTATCCACTAATCAGATTTTAAATGTATTAAACGAGGTTTGGGAAAATTGCCAATTCAGAGGAATTGTAAAAAGCTTTTGTCTTGTAATTCCATAATTCGCTTTATGTCTGATTATATTAAATTTAATATCAGAATGGTAAGCCGTCATTTGTAAAAAAAAATGTTTAATATACACTTCAATCCATCAAAACGTTAACAAATGAAAAACCAGCTGACAATCATAATAATTGGCTAATTACGCAAAAACATAAAAATTACTATTTTACTTTCTTTCAACGCATGAAAAGTTTTTTTTTTATAATTCAAATTTAATTATTCAACTTAGTACTAAAACTTAAAGTTTCCAATTTTATGTGTTTTCTCATTTTTTATATGTTTTTCTCAACGTGAAAATATCACTGACTATATAGGTGTTTATTCGCTTTACTCAATCAAAAATTTCATCCAGTGTTTACGTCAAAAGTACTTCCGGTAATGTACATAATTAGGAGAGCAATCAGCTTTGAAGAGCTTAGGGACCGTACTTAAATTACGTAATGCATTTTAAACCTACTTTAAGATCCTCCCTGCCCCCGTAACAATTCGCAACAAAATATTTTTACCCCCCTCCTCCCCTTATTGTACGTAATTTTTGGTTTCAAGAAATAATATGATATGGGACTTGAAATTGATTGAAATTTTTAGTATTTGTATTTTAGTATCTTTATGCTTTGCAGGTAAAGACTTCTACGTAAATAAAGATTCATAAATATAAATCAATATTTACAAAACATGTACATAAACATCTCGGAACAAAAATATTTAAACTGTTTTTCCTTAAAAATCTTCCTACACCGAATAATATTCGTTTAATTTGCGAATTTCCAAAAATTACGTACATGACTGAAATACCCCTTCCCTTCATTTCAAATCGTAACGGAATCTCTTGACCCCTCCCCCTCTTTGAGCTGATACGTAATTTAAGTACGGTTCCTAAGTTTGACGAAATCGCGATACTTTTAACGACTACGTGACGAAAAGTTTAACTGTATAAAATTTCTTTAAATATAATCTAATGTAATAAATGTAATATAATCTCTAGACAGTTCTTAAACTCTTTTGAAATATCTTCAAATATTGAAATTCATAAAATAATAAT